>APFE031739846.1:0-82629 GCA_000404065.3 Pinus taeda | reverse complement strand
AAATTATTATCATAAATTTGATATTATTAAATAATCTTTTTACTGGAATAAAATATTTTATTATCACACAACAGCTAGTTTTTTACTCAATAACAAATTAACCAACGGCTAGTTCTCAGCGGCTAACTTTGGGCAATGATGCATCCATGCTATTTATTCCTTCAGATCCAGTGATTTCTCACCTTGTCCTGAGGATGAACCACATTAGTTGGTTCGAAACGTCGAACCAATCCTAATGATGTGATTAATCCGAAAGGTTAATATCTGGATTGACAATTATTTACAATATGAGATTTCTGAGATAAAATAGTCAATCACCTTGAGATCCTATAAATTATAGGACCCTAACAGGGTCCACTCACGTCATGGGACAAATAATTACCCCTCCCCTTACTATTGCAGTCCATATAGTATCGTTTCCTTTTCATTCCCCTTCTTTATTACCATCCCACCCCGCTCCCATCCATACCAATCCACCAACAATCGAACCCTCGCAATAGGCCACATCACCCCAGAGGCATTATGAGAAGTCTGTTGCTAGTGGACAACCGTTGCAAAGCTAGTTTCCTAAATTGTTGACAATGGGCCACGATGATCCCCAGGATTGGTCCTCAACCGAACTATTTAATTTTATTCAACTAGCTGCACGACGAGCAGAGGCGTTACACAACATTCTAGCAAGCTAACATGAGCAACAACAACAACATATCCTTACCATCACCACATAATGTGATCACCTACTCCTAGAAAAGCAACATCTCCAAATTCAAATTGATTAGATAACTGAAAATTTCTTAGTATGGCCCTCAGTCTCCGAAGTAGTGCCTAATGCCCTAGAAGATTTTTAATGCATGTACCCTTATCGAATATTGTGATCACATCCAAGCAGCATGTGTTTACCTGGTCTCAACAAATCATGAGCTCAAGCGAAACCTTGCTGACACCCAAAGGGTACTACCAGACCCTACCACCCAGTACGCAGTCGAGATCGAGCGGAAACTAGTAGATGCAATGGACCTCAAAGATTCACTCATCAATGTCACGGAAGAAGGTCACAGCCTTATACAACAAGTTCATGACTAATCTGGTTGTCTAGTAAAGAAGAACTAGCATATCTACCCTCTGCGCAATCGTGTCAATCACCTACTTAATGAAGTTGGGGGTACCAGGGACAAGAGCCAGTGAAAGGAGATTTTAGCACAGGTGAACAATCTCAAGAACAAAATCGCGCAGATTGAAGCTGAATCAACTAAGACCAATCAGATACTCCTAGACCTTTGGCCATTGACACAAACTCATTTGGAAACACTACAACAACTCAGCGAATAAACAAATGTGTAGTGAAATTATTTATTGATTACACGCCCAACCCAGCCTATGGGCGACATTGAAATTCAGTTCCTTGTTGAAACAACTACTCTCATAGGCACATGGGAGGAATCACTCAACACCTACACTCAACTCAAAAAGGAAACCATCAAACTTGTTCCTAAGTAGGGTCCTTTGTGTGAAGGGACTAGCCAAGGAGAAGCAACACAGGAAGGAGCACTAGAAGAATCAGCAGAACCAGAGCATCAGCAACACCAGGCACATCAGCATCATCAACAATGTTGGGAAGAGATTGACTCGGGGATAATTCAATGAACTATGGTCGGGTCCTATTGGGTCCTTCATTTTGGGGAACTAAAGAACTTAGACAAGTTGGAAGGCTGATGACATTCTGTGGATATAGTCATTAGGAAGCTATGAGGGAGACAGTCAGAAAGAAGGAAGGAACCTGCTGAGAACTAATAGTTGCAGAGGAACGGCGGAAGAAGGCATCCATAGCTAAGCGAAGAAGAATACTAACATCCAAGCAATAGAAGCAGCCGAATGAGGAAGAAGGTGGAGCCTCCAAGAGAGAACTGGCAATCCAATCAGGTGCAAAAATATAAAGAAATATGAATGGAAAAAGAAGAAAAGGAGGAGAGTATTGAAATGTTGTTGAGTTGTTCGAGTCGCACTTTGTCTGTTGTCTTGGTGAATGTGGTTATGTATTGATATCTCATGGTAGTTTTGGGATGTTGATAAGAGTCTCTTGATTTGGATGTAATATTGTACTACTGCATGGATTAATAGAAAAGGGAGTTTGTTGAGATATTTGTATAGTGTATGGATGGTTACATGGTTTCTTAAAATTAAATGATCATATATGTATTGTATTTCTCCTCTGTATGTTCATGATCTGTTGCGATTAGATGTCTAATTGATACAGTCTAGGGCTCTTTGACTCCTACATCCCTCATGTGACTCTACCTTGATATCAGACTCCACCCCCCATATGACTAGGGTCACAACACGCCCTGGGTGAGACTCCTTATCCACCCTGAATAAGGTGAAAATGTCGGTATTTTGCTAGACTACAACGAAGCTTTGTTGACCCTTGTGCCTGAACCCCAAGTCTCAACCTTGTTAATATTCTTGCGCCAACAAAAATAAATATTTTTTTTCCCTCCAAAATATTTACATGTACCTTTTTTTAAATTTAAAGGATTTTGATTGGTTTACATATCACGTACATGAAAATTTCATGGGAACTTTTAGGCTGAAATTTCCTCTAATGACTTTTGCATACAGACTTTGATTGAGGTGACTCTTGCATGGTTGGAAAGGTCTTTGTGTGTAGAATATGAAAAAAGGAAGGAACAAAGTTTTACCCCCTAAAAAATGTTAGTTAATGCCTTAAAAGACTCCTGAAATGTTTTAGACTCCAATTGCAAAATTGGGCCCTATTAGTAAAAATGAACTTGTGAGCTTATTCCTCCACCTTTTCCACTCTAAAAGAATTGAGATGGATGAGAAACAATATAATTATACAATATAGATCACACCTCCCCATTTTTTTTTAAGGCTTTTGGTCCCTAAAATATTCTACTAAATGAGGTGAGGAAAATTTTCTTACACCTTCTCTCTGGTGTACCATTTAGATTTTATTGAAAGTTTTCCTTTCAACCCATTCTACCATGGGTCATGTTTCCCTTGTCTTGTATTTCTTGACCTATTCTACAAAATTATATCTTTTGTCAACCCTGCCTAGGTATCTGGTGCCAAATATTCTATAGAAGGTAGGACCTATTCCTCTTCATGATCTAGAATGGTATACTCATAGAATTTCAGATTCTCTACATTCATAACTAAGTAAATGCACTTGTACGGGGGTAGAATGAGTCTATTGGTATTATCTCCAACCTTTTCCAATATATCTAAGGGGCCATATCACAAAGCCTTGATTTTCTTACCAGGACCCTGTAGCCTCTCTTTATTTAACTGTAACCATACTCTGCCTCCCACCTTGAACGACTTCTTTGTTCTATGTTGATCATGCTCGGCCTTATATTTTTCCTATGAATTTTACATTATCTCTTGTACCTATATATGGATCTTCCTAATCTTCTCAAAATAAAATTCATCCCTCAAGGCATCCCTTGTAAGATCTTTCCTTACTCCTCTGCGTTGCCCATATGTAATATCTAAAGGTGAAGGCGGAAAATATCCAAAACAAGTTTCAACTTGGGACATAATAGTAGAAGTGTGGACTACTTTGTTATAAAAGTGTTGTATGTATACCATATTTTCATCCCACCTCTTCAGGTGCTTCTAATTATAACCCCTCAAAAGCTACTTTTGATACTTCTATTTTCACATTTGACATAGGAAGGAATGTTGCAAACCTCTTCAACTTAGTATCCATCTTCTATCACAATGTAGTCTATAATTCATTGACAAATATCGTCTTCCTATCTGAAACGATGCTCCTTGGTATCCCAAAGTGCACTTCGATCTATCCAAAGAATAAGTTTGTTTTTTTTTCTCACTGATGGTCTTCTTACATGGCATCAAAACACAAATCTTTATAAACCTATCAATTACCACGAATAGTGATTTGGATTTATGATGGAATAAAATAGAAACATATAGATACAATGAAATTGAACTTCAATTAATAAATAGCAAATGCTGAAAATTGTTTATGTGTAGAATGAAAGAAAACTAGCACGAGAGATGGTAGTGTATCACTGAGAAGAGATGTGGTGGCTACATGCCTTTTGAACTATTTTACAATGAGGCTTGGAGACCTTTTTATCATGAAGAAACAATACCTAACCCGAGGAGATGAAGCACCAAAAGGTATCGACCCCGATGGGGTTAGTTGCAACGTCAACTTCCCAGGGTTGTAACTTTGGCATATGGTATCTATTTGGCACACATGATAACCCATTATAAATGTCTATCCGAGGACAAAAAATTTCAACTGCAAACATATTTTTTTCTTATTTCCCCAAAAAATGTCGTTTAGGGCCTCACAATGGCTTTCTAAGTTCATGACCCAAAAACTGCCAAAAATAGAAAACTGCTTAAATATGAATTGTTTTGAAAAATAAGAAACTAATAATAGTGTTGGTGTTCCAAGAGGAATAAGCGGGTGGCCACCAATATCCACCCGGATCAAATAGTTGGTCATTTCCATTCCTGGTTGTTGGTAAACCTCCCACAAAGTCCATGGAAATGCTTTCCCATGGGCAAGTGGGTATAGGTACCTCCTTGTTCGAACTTCTCCACTTTTAACTCCAATAATTTGATTGTTAAGGTGATTCTTTTATGTATGTCTTGAGGGACCTTTTGAAATGAGTTTCTATCTTTTCTGATTGTTCATCCTCTACTTCATTTTCTTCAATGTCATGGTGATGATCTGCAAGACTGATAAACCCATGCCCTTGTTCTTATCAGGTAGCTCTTCATTAAACTTTATATCTATTCAATGCATATTCATATGCAATAATTTGTTATAGAACTTGTATCCCTTAATTTTTTACAAATATCCCAAAAACATTCCTTCATATGATCGAGCATCAAACTTTCCTAACTTTTCATCATTATTTTTGATATAGCATTTACTTCTGAACACTTTAAAATGTTTGATTGAATTTGGACTACCATGGCACAATTCATATGGTGTCTTGTCAAAATTTCGTCTGAGATGTGCCTTATTGAGAATATGCACTTTCGTGTGTACTTCTTTTGCCCAATAGGTTTGAGGAATGTTTCTGTCTTACATCATGGCTCTGGCCATTTGCTGAACATATTTGTTTTGTCTCTCTACCACTCCATTTTGTTTTGGTGTGTTTGCAATAGTATATTTCCTTTTTATGCCAAGTTCATCACACAGGTCAACAAACTCATCTAAATTAAATTCACCTCCTATGCCTGACCTTGTGCACTTTATCTTGCACCCTACTTGATTTTTTGCTACTGCCTTGAATATTTTGAATTTCTTAAATGATTATGACTTGTTTCTAATGAATGCTACCCATGTCAATCTAAAGTCATTAATTACGAACATGAAATATTTTTCTCCTCCTAGTACTTTTGTTATGGAAGGAACACATAAATCCATATCTATTAATTGCAAAGGCTTACTACTTGACAATGTATCCTTGACTTTGAATGAAGTTCAAGTTTGTTTTCCCATTTTACATGACTTGCATATAGGGTTTTGAGGTTTCTTTATCTTTGGTAGATCTCTAATTTCTCTCTTCTTACTAATCTTGATGATGTGATCAAAATTAAGATGCCCCAATCTCTTGTTCCATAGCCATGACTCATCTTTTTGTTGATATAACATTCTTCATTCTCTTCCTTCAAAATGTATACATTATTCTCTGTTCGAACTCCTTTAGCCAAAATATTCCTAGTTGTTGTTGACTTGATTTCATAGTCCTGAGCTCTGAAGAGAACATCAAAACCTTTGTCACACATTTGACTTACTCTCAACAAATTATGTTTCAGACCATCTACAAACAATACATCTTGAGCCTTTCCTCTTTCATTATTCAGACTGGTTGTGCCCTTTTCTCTAATTCTTCTTACTTCATCATTTTCAAATGTGACATTTCTAGTTTTATTTCCATATAGGGATACAAACTTGCTTTTATCGCCTATCATATGTCTAGAGAAGTCGATGTCCACATACGATTTACTGTTTTGGCCTTGAGCATACAAAAATAATCCACATTTACCAAATTTCTTCTCTTCCTTCTTCTTTCTTCATTGCATACCTTCATTTGTTCTTGCAATTATTCTGAGATTGTGATCTACTAGTTTTAAGATAACATTTATTTTATTTGTGCCCAAAATTATGACTGTAAAAACACTCTGTGATATCAAAGAGAGGAGCAAATGGATTTCTGTCTAGATTCATGTTTGGTTTGATGTTTGCAAATCTATTGTTAGCCTCCCTTCTCTTAGGATTACTTAGTTCATTTCTTCTAACATAGGCTCTGCAATTTATAGCTTTATGTCCAATTCTTTTACAACAGTAATAGTACCCATAGAAAAAGTTTGTGTACTTGGGAATGGATGACACTTAAGGATATAACCATCTTGACATTTGATAATCTTGTCTACTGAAGAAATATGGTCTCTGATATATTTTTTTTTTGCTTTTGTCCGCTCCTTTTGTCTGCAAAACCTTGTTGGAAATGCTTCTTTGTTGCTTCTTATTTGATGTTGCAGTGTTTCTCAACTTCTTTTTCTCAAACTGATGTGGACTACCATTGTCTCCCTTGATAACTTTTACAAAAGTAATTATCTTTTTATCCTCTATCTTAATTTCACTGGATTCTCCTTCGTAGCCTAATCCAGTCTTCATAACTGGCTCTGAGCATTTAATATCACATCTAATTTTTCAAATCCCTTTAATGTTGAATATTCATGTTCAAATCAATATGTTCCTTCTCCATCCTTTTCTTCATAGTTACCACCTCTTCTTCCAATTTTTCACATTCTTGACTTTTCTCCTTAATTTGTTGCAGCAGAATATCTTCCACCTTCTTTGCTTCTTCAAGTTCAACCTTCAGCTTAACAATTTCCTCTAAATTTTATTCTTCTTCTACATATTTTAACAAAATACCTTTATGCTTCATATTCTTCTATTTAAGTCTATCTATTTCCTCCATGGCACTTATCAACTCCCCCTCAAGATCTACCTCACCTTCTTCTTATTCTTGATTTTCCTTGTATTCTTTTTCGAGATCTTCTAAGGATTCAGTTGGAAGAAATTTTTTCCAAGTTGACTTATCCCAAAGTTCCATCTTCACTAGAGGATCTAATATAGCTTTCAGATTCCCTCTTATCTTCTTGAGCGTAGAATCTTTTCCTGTTAAACTTTTTCCCTTTCTGCATTTTATTAGACTTATATTTTTCTTTCCCTCTAGAGTGATTTTATTCATTCCTTTAAGGACATTTGGAGGCATAATTCCCCACTCTTCCACAATTGAAACACTTAAATGGGAGTTTTCATTTATACTTATATGTACCTTTCTTCAGTCTTCAAACAAATTCATTCCTTGTCTTTTGTAGGTTGTTTGCCTTAAAAGTTGCATCTTTGGTAGCTAAATTTTCTTTTGAAATTATCATCTTGTATGTTGTCAAGGAACCATGTATTTGGTCCCTATTTATAGTCTCAACGTTGGTTGTCTTTTCTATAGCAAAACTCTTAGGATTAAACCTTGAAGGTAATGACCTTAGTGTTTTTCGAACTATTAAACTTTCTTTGATTGTTTCTCCTAGACCCATCATGAAATTAACAACTTCATCTACTCTTAGAAAGAACTTAGCAATACCTTCATCTTCATTCATTTTTAATTTCTCAAACTTCATTCTATATACTTGTAATTTGGCCAGCTTTACTTTGTCATCTCCTTCATGGATATTTTGCAGTTTTTCCTAAATTGCTTTAGTTGTTTTGCAATGCATTACATTAATAAATTTCGATTCACTTAATCCACTAATAAGTGTATTCATATCTTTTTCATTAGCTATAAATTCCAGTTTGGAATCTTTGTCACTAGTCATTTCCTTTGGTTCTTCATACCCTACCAACACAGCAACCCAAACTTCTACTCTCAGGGACATTAAATATGTCTTCATTCTCACTTTCCAGAAGACATAATTTGTACATCAATTTGTACCTCCTTCTAGTTGTTAGACTGATACCGAATGAACCTAGCTCTTATACCAATTGATGTATGCTCAAAAATTATTGAGAGGGGGGGTGAATCGGTAATTTTAACTTTTCAATTTTTAGCTCAACTTAATTTCCCTTTTCATTATCTTATTATGCAGCTAATGAATTATGTATATGTTCAATTATTAATGGTTTTTTTTTTTCTAGTTACGAGAGAGAGACATTTGCATATATACTTATTCAGAACTCAAGGTCATTCACACAACATTCAATAAGCAACACATGAAGACACTAGATTTAAGTAGAAACCCATAAGGGAGAAAACCACGAATTTTTTTCTAAAAGTAATGTGAAGGAAAGCACCTACTCCCCTATTACATAAAATTTTCTATAGACTCCAACCTATAGGAGGTTGCTACCTCAAGGAAGCTCCAACTCCCACAAAATTTTCTATAGGCTACAACCCACAGGAGGCTCCTATCTCAACAGACTACAACCTGTTCTTTATCAAGCTACATCTCGAAAGGAGACTACAATATCCCAATCATAATACAAAGTCAAGTTTTTTTATTACATGATATTAATTTTTTCTCTCAAGTGTATTTCTCATCTTCTCTACTTTTCTTCTTCAATTTTGTTCCTCTTTTACTAATTTTCTCTCCTTTTCCTCACCTGAATGATGATCATGAACCCTCTCATACAAAATACTTAACACCAAAAGTTATTTTCTCGTTCAACAATGTATTTTTTATAAACATAGCTCATTGATTGTTTTTATTCTATGTAGGAATGTCAAATGAAGAGTTGTCTCTTAGTCTTCTAATATTGTTCACAATTCACTGTTGGAAATACTAAGAGGGGGTGAATCAGTATTTCTTAGCAGTTAGCACTTTTTAATATTTTTGAGAGCATTAGTTAATATTTAGTTATTATTATTGTTCTTCTTCATATGATCATAAACAATAATCAACAATAGACAACACCATACAACTATGAAAAAAGATAAAATAGAAGACACAAATATTTTTAGGTGGAAAACCCCCTCTAGGTCAAAAACCACCGAATGCTTCTTTAGTAATTGTCTTCTCCCTGTTAAAATAAAATTGATTATGTCAAGATTTCAGCTACAACTGAGGGAGGCATCAACCCCCTAATTCACAGGCTAAAACTTGTTGGATGCTACTAGACCCTAATATCTCGTTACAACTAGAAGGACACCGCAACGCCCTATAGATCAGGCCATAACCTGATGAGTGCCCCAACACTCTGTTTACCAGCTACTGTCAAAAAGGATGCTTCGCTGCCCTGTTATTTTATCAACCACAATTGAATGGACGCCATAACGCCCTATGCAATCTAGAACTTTCCCTAGCGCCACCCTACCACCCTAAAGTGTTTTGAGGCCACAACCTGGAGGTGACTCCAATCACCTGCCTTGCACCACCCTGCCACTCTGAAGATTCAGCGGATTGCTTTTCACAATTTTCAGACTGGATCCCCTTCCTCTTTACATTAATAAAGTAGAGTTGTAAAGAAGATGTTGTATATCAGTCAAATCCTAGTAGCCACTGATCATTGCACAATGTTGCACATCAAAATCACTTCTCAACTGCACATCACTGTCACTACAGCGTTGCACACATAGATCGTTGCACATTTGATCATTGCTTAACATCAAGAGCTCAAAATGTTGGCTACCACTGCACGTCACAAATGAATAAGCATCAAGGCTCATGTGCAGACAATCATGCTTCATGTTGTTTCATTGTTCCAAACTGCTTACAATGTTGCAACCATCTAGCATTGCTATCAAATGATGGCACAAACCAAGGTGCCTTAGGTCATCTCGTTGCCCTGCAATCAGTGCTTTCAAACTCTGTCCCCGAAAAGCTACTAGCATATAAGTAAACACCATTATTTGACTATTCAAGCCCTGATATCCATCCTTCTCCAACAGGTTGTACAAAAAAATGAGATTTTCCTTAAAGACCTGCTACCATGTAAAGTCGTGTCATTATGATGGGACACCCTCTAGGTCATCACTATAAGATACATAATACAAATCTATATCAAGTATGTCAAGGTTGAATGCCAATATGTCAAATTACATTCATTATAGTTCTATTGATCTCAAGTCAAATTCAAAGGTCAACTTCATCATGTCAAGTGTCTATACATATCAAATCTATGAGTCAAGTTAATATATCGACGTGTCAATGTCAATCAGCTCATATGATGTTATTGTCATTATCACAATCATTTTCATTTCACTATTCAATGTATCAAGTCACTAAATGTGTATCAATTCACCAACGATTTGTTAGCACTGCTATAATATATTATACAGTCTCATGGCATAGATCATCAAGTCAATTGTCTCATCATAGAAAGCTCACTAATTCAATCAATACTTCACATCATAATCATGGTAATTGATGTCAAAGTCATGTAATTGTGTTAAGTCAAATTCAATATATTATATCAATGTCAATGTGTTACTTTCTCTCCCATTACATATAATCACATCACTTTATTAACATTGTATCACTAGATATAGATAGTGAAAACCCTAACAAGATCTTAAGAGAAGTGTCATTAGTGTTGTACTTACATTTGTTCAAGGTGACATATCAAACTTGTTGTCATATAGATGATTAGTATGTCATTCAAAATTATAGTATCTTATGTAATTAGACCATAACTATACTCTCATATACTAAGTCACTTGTAGGATAGTCATATAGTCATCCTCATTGTAGAAGCTATCATGTCAAAATTAGATCCTCTTACTTGTTCCTCTACCCTAGTTACTTTCTCACTGCTAATATATTATAGAATGTCTCTATGTCAATAAGCTCTATTAATTGTTGAAGGCTACAATGACTGTTTAAGGGTATGTCACTACACTTGATCCAACTATAGTGAGTGCTAATCAAAACCCTTGCAAGTACCCTTCTTCCACACTGTTTTCTTCAATAAGTATTAAAAGATGGTACCAAGAGTATTCTGTTGTAGATTACTCTTTATGTCAGTGAAGAAAATACTACTGTAGCTAAGATGATAAAATAATAAGACTTATGCCTGAACCCTCAAATAGTTGCATTAATAAAGTACCTCAATGATGATCTATACAATTATGACAAAACATTTGATGACAACGATGTCTGAATTCTTAGACACAAAATGGCACTATATTGTGCCCTAGTTTTAGGTCTGCTTCAGGACTGAAATTCCTAAATCACAATACTTCGTAAAGGATTTGATAAGTGATGTTCCAACAGAGAACCAAAGTCATGGATTTAATGATCATGCCATGCCTTGTCGTCCTTCAATAGGTTTGTGTAATATGCTCAGAAAGATGTCCCACTACATAGGTCTGAATCCTAAATTACTTTATTCAATGTTATGAAATGGATTCCTTCTTGCTATTATATGAGGATAGAGGTCCTGAAGTTATTCTTCTCAACCGAAACCTAATAAACGAAGTCAATGGATCACCAAAGTAAAAGGAAACAAAGGAATCCTAACCAACTTAGATACTTCGCTATTCCTAAAAGTGTGCCCTAATTGCATTGTCTATATACACAAAGAAAGTTGCCCAACCAAACATGAAATAGGAGATCAACAAGCAAAATAACTGACCTAAATAAACAAAGTAGAAGAGGACTGACTTCGTTGTCTTAAAAGTTGTCCATGTACTTCAAGAAGTCTGAATTCCTTTTGTGCCTTAGACATCCCAACCACAGGTAGGTCGAAGTTATTTCAAAGATAGACACCAAGATAAATTGTTGAGATATGATATGACTTGAGAGTGAATATGTCTCCCTTTTATAGAATTGTTTTTAGTTTAGTAGGGGCTTCTAAGTGAGCATTGGAGAAATTAGGAAGGGTTTTTAAGGTAGACATTACAAGACTTTAATTATTAAAAAAATGATTTTGTAAGCCGTGTAATTAAATGTTGCCATTAAAATGATTAGATCAGACTTGTAAATCAAGGAAGGGACACTCCTTGTGAGTGAAGATAGTTTGATGTTATTCTTTAAGTTAGATGTTTGATAAATTTAATTTAATTTAGTAATCATTAATAATTTGTTTATTAAACTCCAAGTAATTATACACTAATTCTCTTTGGTGTGTTTTGTAGGTGACACATGAGTGTATTAAGTCAATGATTGATTTGTTTTCTTTGGTTTTGAAGTTATGTAACTTATATGGGGTGAGATTACAGTGATAAACAATGTCACATGTTGACAATCGTAGGAGGAGGTGTCATGTCACTACCCCTGGGGGTTTTAGCCCAGAAACTATGATCAATAACTTCAATTGTGAATATATCTCAAACCAGGAGGCCTCTCTAGGCGTACCACATATCAACAGAAACATATTTTCAAGGAGAATATAATGACATATATCTCCCAACCCAAACTCAATTATTTCACCTACCAAAAACCCTCGACAAAGTCGGGGAAAATCCTCAATCTAGGGAACACAAACCCTAGGACTTGGGTTTTTAACCATCCAACAATATAGTTACCATCTTGATGTAATCTAACAATTACTAAGAAGTGTTCATTAACCATTCGACATCAATGAATGGTGTTTCTGGGCAAATTCAAACCCATTCAACTCCATGGGTTGACATCAATGACAACACCATCCAACATTTGCCTCTTCATTTTCAAATCTAAAAATTAGTATTTTGTAATATAAAATAGAGCTGAAATAATATATCTCAGCATTGATGATTGTAAGAGACAAATCTTGAAAACTTTTTAGATTTGTATTATCTACATTTGTACCATACATTTTTCTATTCAATGAAAGCATACATTTTCCAGCTTATGTCTCAATATATCATGTGTCATTTCTCATTTTAATTGTAATTCATATATCAATATAACCAATCAACATATTTAAGCATGAAAAACTTCACAATGATCAACATAGTTGGAAATAATCAGCCTTTTTACTTCACGTCACTTTCATCTTTTGCATTCTAAGCAATATTGCAACAATGGCAGTGTAACAATTAACATAAACATGATCATTAATGTCAATGCCAACATTACCAATAGAATTCATATTTCTAGTCAAGGTTGTTCATGAGAATTTGATGGTTAGTATGATGTGTCTTGGAAAAGAATCCAAAATTCACTCCTTCAATTGAAAACTGAGGCCACCATTGGAAAAATTATTCCTTTTTTAAAAGCTGCTACAGGAAACTCTTTTTCTTGTAGCAACCCCTGTTTGCCACAAGATTGTTTTTTTTTTTTTTGAGAGTATTTTTACAAAGGATGGAAGGCAAAGAGATTGGGGGAAACCATTAGTATGTGTTGTGGGAGGTATCAAGGACACCTATAATCCTATGAATTAAGAACTTAGTGGTACAAGCAAAACCCTAGCTCTGTACATAGAATTCATAGTCTGCAAATATGGGAGAAGGATTTAACAGGAGAAAACCCACCAGCACGGGGAGAATCCATCAACATCCTGAAGTGCTTACAATTTTCCAAAAATTCCAACCATATGAGAGTCTTTGAAAGGATAAGGGGGTGTGATGAGGAGATTTCACTTGAGTTTGCAGTCAATTTACAAGCTCCAAGTGGCCAAGAATTTGTATTAGTAGTAAGAGGCTTGGACTTCAATGAGAATGACATTAGTAGAATCGCCACTTTACTTATGGTAGTGCACTAGGACAAGAAATATAGACATGAGGCAATGGATGCCATGAAATCCTTCTTTTCACAAGGTGAAGTTCTATAGGAAGACCAAGAAGAAAAACCAAAAGCGGGGTGTTTCCCTCACAGATAGAACCCATTATAGTTGAAGAATCACCTGAGAGGAAGAAGTACCCTAAACCTACAATAGGACTTCCTTGGGAAATTGAGATAGGAGAATAAATGTAGATAGAAGAGTAGAATGAAGAGAAGCACATTGAGCAAAAAATAATACATGAAACTGACTAGCATACATGAAGAACAAGAAGGCAAGGAGGATGAATAGGTTGCTCAGAGGTTAAGGAGCAATTTCAGTAGGGGGGTATGACGGGCCTCCAAATTAGATACAAATTAAGGCCCATCTAACCTTTCTTAGGCATATAAAGGCTATATTAAATCTCTCCTTATACACTTAATAATTTTTTTTTAGCTTTAATATGTCCTTAGGAAGGTTTAGAGATAATTTCGTATTATGTGCCTATATTATTCATTTTTGTAGAATATTGAGAGAATATTGAGTAAATTTTGAATGATATAATATATGGATTTTCTCCTCGCTACATGATGGATCAAGATTGGACAATAAATGAACTAGATATTATGAAATTATTAAACATATTATGGAGATCTAATTATTGATAAAATCTAGATGTGTTCCCTGTCATTGAATGAAGATTCCTACTATTAGGAACTAGATCCACTTTTTGAGGGATTTTGGAGGGGAAAGTTGTCTCCTTTCAAGGAGGGTATTCCCCATCAATTTGAATAATTAGAAATTTTAATTAGCCTCTAGGGACATATATTTATTAGTCTTATTGTGAAGAAAACTTGTTATTTAACAACTCTACTCTCACTTCTAGCAGGGATGTTCTTAGATTGACTCTAATAATGAAGTTTGGTGTCATTTCCAGCTTCTAAGGCTTCATTTCCTTCATAGGACACTAAGTATCCTTGGGATTGGCCATCCCAGGAACCTTAGAGCCCTGTTGTACAATTTATTTATCTTGTTTGCACTTCTTATTCACTTGCATCTCTTTTTCTTGCTTTTCCTATTTCTGCACTTAATATTCATGCTTCATTTGTTGTAGGTTATATTTTTTAAATTATTGAAGTGAATTTGTTTGCGGTTTATTTACAAAGTCACAATAATGATGCATAATTATAACGACTTTTCAAATTCATATCCATGATCGAACTACTTGGATTGGTTTACTAGTTCAAAATTCTAGAATTTCTGGAAGTTCACTGTAACAAAATAATAGTAGTTGTTTGTTGTATTTTAGCATGTGTTAATGAATATATTTTGAGTTGTTTCCACTTTTATTGAGTCCTAAAATCATACAACTTAATAACAAAATTTATCCCACAACATTTTCATTTGATTAGCTCAGGCATTTGGTTACTTAGATCAACTTACTAGTTCATTGTTCTGAAATTTCTGGTTTCTAGTAATAAATTTCTGCTAAATTTTGGCACATGTTAATGGACTTATTTTGAGTTGATTCCAATTGTATTAAGGCATAAAAACACTCAAATTAATAATAAAAAATTACCCCATATCATTTTCACTTGATCAAGTTAGGCATTTGGTAAGTTATCTAGCTCATTGATTCTTCAATTTCTGGTTTTTAGAGTAATAAATTTATGTTTTTTAAAACATGTCAAAAAGGGTATTTTGAGTGATTCCACTTGGATTGGAGTCTTAGGACATCCTACTTAATAAAAAAAATTACCCCATCTAATTTTCAATCGATTTTCTTGGTCATTCAGTGAGATAACTCAGAGGAAAGACTAGTTGGAAAACTAGGTATTTTAGACTTTTCAAGTATAAAAATCATAATCTATCTTGTGTGCAAGTGAGACTATGGGTTTCCAGGGTTGAGCATTTTCATTTTCCTTTTTCATCCTATCATCAACACCTCCCCTCCTTCCTCAACAACCTCTTCGAGCAAACTTTCTATAGAGAGCTCTTTTTCAGATTTGTTAGAGGTCACTATTTGCATCTTTCCTTGTGCAAGTTGGGCTCCTGAGGACCACTCAGATTGGAAAGGGATTCATACACCCTTCTCCTACCTTATTCCATATTTATTACCTTTAGGTCGTGTTTCTCACCCTCATAATTCTCACGGATTCAATCCTATACCAAAACAGGGCAATCTTGCAGCATCTTGTAGCAATCCTGTAGCATCGTGTAAAATCCCTCCAAACATAACCAAAATTGTCCTTAAAGCTTGATTTTTGCCTCCTATCCCTAAATAATGTTCCTTAGGCTCTAAAACCATGATTGAAAAATTCCAATTATGACTCAAGACTTGCCTTTTTACCACTGCAACACATTTCGACAATTAGGGTTAGTAGACAAGTTCATGAACTTAATGACATAGTGATGATTTTCATGATTACTTTCTGAAGCACTTGATGAACATTGTTACTAGCATGTGGTCTCTTTAAATATAGTGATACAAAGTTGGTTCATGCTCTTTACTTTATGCAATTAGAATATTTTTGATTTCCTTGTCTTTTGTTTCCTGCAATGGGTTAAGGATTCCATTTCAAGCATTTAGATTTTTGAAATTAGTTTAGGCTCGATTTCTTTATATTCACTTCATTGAATTATATAAATGAAGGATGGACACATTACATGTTGCACATATATTGTTGACACCTCTTAAGTTTGTACGAACCTCAGGTTGATAATTTAAGTTGGTAGCCTTGGGAGTTGTAACATTCTTGTTGCAGTACCATGGTTCATCAACCGTTGATCCATATTTATGCAAGAACAAAATGAAATATACATTTAAATAAAAACACAGAGCTATAGCAAAAAATGAACTTCAACTAATTAATAACAAATATTGAATTTTTTTTACATGCAAAATGGAAATAAACTAACTCAGACGATGGTATCTTATCTCTGAGAAAATATGTGACAACTACATGCCTTTTGAACTGTGTTACGATGAGGATTAGATGCCTTTTTATTATTGAGAAATAATGGAAAACCCTAAACATAAAAAAAAATTTTAAAAAAAATATATATATATATATTATATATATATATATATATATATATATATATATATATAATATATATATATAACCGTAGGAGATGAAGCGCCAAAAGTTTGTGGGCCCCATTTGGATTAGTTCGAATGCCAACTTGTCGGGGTCGTAGTTTGGGCATATGATATCCATTTGGTGCACACGATACCTCATTAGAAAGATCTATTCGAGGATAATACAATTTCCTAGCAAGTCCCATGAGCTATAGGCTTGGAAGCTTTTCCAAAAAAAATGTTGTTTAGGGCCTCAAAACGGCTCTGAAAAATCAGGATCCAAAACATTATCGAAAATAGAAAGTTATGGTATAATTAAAGAAATTGAAAGGAAACAGTGTTGGGGTCCAAGTGGAATATGAGGGTGGCTACCAATATCCACCTAGATTAGTGCTAGATGGATAGATCATGCTAGCACAAGTGAGAACATTACAATGACAATTGGACAGGTCAATTTAAGGAGAGTAACACATTTTTTATTGAGTAATAATCGAGTGGATGTAATGGATAGGACATGATTGCCATTACCCACAGGTGCATCAATAGATAACATTGTCATGTTCTGGGAGAAGGATGTTAGGATAGTTAAAAATATGTGTTGGAGATATCAAAGAGAAAATACGTTGGATGCCAAAACACCTGAAACGCTAGAGAAATACTTAAATCTTCACCTTGTGCATACAATTTGAAAATTTATTAGCTATTCCAATATTTGTGTAGTTGTTTTGTTATGGAATCACTTGAGCAATGGAGTATGGATTGAATTAAAAATTATTCAAAAAGTTTTGAATAGGATTTCAGCGAAGAAATCAATCAAAGGTCATTGTGCTCTCCTACATTTTTCATTTGTTGCTTCTTTTCTTTCCTTAATGTTATTGTGAGAATTCTGCAACAACATAAAGGAGTACTTTAATCTCTTTGACAACCTGATCTAAGGATCATTATCTTGTGAATTTGTCTTTGAAATTTGGTAATGAAAATATTTTGTATTCTAGGATTCAAATACTTTTTTATGTGGAGTGTGGTTTGTACAATGATGCTCTATTTTGTTTATTTCTTATAAGAGTTATCTTCTTTAAACTTTGAATTTTCCATACACATATATTTTGTAGAATTTTTTCCTTGTTTCCTCCTCCATCCACTTGACAGACAAAGGCATTAGTCAATTTAGGGAAGTGTTTTTCACTATCCTTGTTTCCTTTTGTAGATTTCAAGTATATGAAAATCAGATCTGCAATTTATCCTTACAGATATAACATTTCTTTATAGTTGATTTTCACTATCCCATTTCCTTTTGCACATTTCAAGAAGATGTCGATTAGATATACAATTTACCACTACATATTTGGCCTTTCTTTTTAGATGATCCACACCAGAACTATGCTATCAAACCCATCTCAGTGTCTAACTACTCTAAATCTTGTTGACTTTTGACCGAAGCCAACCAAAGTGACAGTATGGGTTTCCCTTTTAATTGTTACATTCGAGTTTTCCTTGGTGATTTTTGGTAGGTCACTATAGACAATCTTGATCACTACAGTCTATGGTGTCATCGCTAGGACCAAACTTGATATCTTTATGATCCATAAGTTTGATGCTACGATGACATTGAAAAATTATTCATGTGGCAATTCCACCAAGGATACCCAGAGAACTACACATGATGATCCTAACAAGTTACTCTTTCCATATTGAAAAACATAACTAGTGTATGGTTCCTCCACTTGCAACCATCACTTGACACTCTACTGCTAGATATGGGAAGAAATTAAATTGCTTGGCTATCTTACAATGAATAAAATTATGGGTACTGCCCAAATCAATCAACACTAATACCTTTTTCTTCTTGATATGTCCTTCTATCTTGATAGTTTGAGGAGGGGTAATTCCAGCGAATGCATTACAAGATATGGTCGCATTCATTTCTTCTTTCTCTAGGGTTTGTTCCTAGTGTATATCATCTTATTTTGACATTTCTTGTTCCTTTTCTTCCTCCTCCTCACAATCTATGTAAAATAATTTATTCTCGGCACACTTATGACCTTTAATGTATTTTCTATCACAATTGTAACAAAGCCCTTTTGCTCTTTTTTCTTCCAATATTTGTGGTGTCAACCTTGTAGGTTGTGGAAGGCTAGGGGCAATAACATTTCCATCTTTATAGTTGAGTGTTAGGCTTCCTGGTTTCCATAATTTTGCTTTCCATTCTTCTTGCCAACCTGAATGCCTTCTCCAATGAATCAGGTTCCTAAAGGCAAACCTCATGTTGGATGTTATCCTTTAAAGTCCCTATGAACACATCAATCCTATGCTCCTCTAGAATATCTTTTACCCTTATATTCAATTTTTGGAAGTCCGCAATGTGATCCATCATTGAACACTTTTCTTTGAGATTTATCAATTGGCTAATTTGGACAATGTGATTTGGACAATTTGTTTATGAGAGAAAAGCTATCGATACCATACAAACTGATTTGGTTCCAAATATAAAGTTGCAATGCATATCTTTTGTGTTTTTGCAGATTATGGAGATCGAAATATTGCTCCATTTGTAGTATCCATGTTACAGGATCCTTGCCATAAAACTTCCTCATATCGATCTTTGGAACATGGTGGGTCTTCAATCCAACGTTAGAGTCTATGAAATCATGATTAACATTTTTTTTTCTCATCATGAGTTTCCTTAACTATCCTTTCACCATTATTAAACATTTCTTGTAGCAAATTTGTCAAATCTGTCTTCAAATCTTCCATTTTGCCTTCCATCTTAGCTTCCACATCATTCATATTAGCTTCCACACCTTTCTTTAAACCATCTATCTTAGCTTCCATGCCTTTCTTTAAACCATCCATCTTATCTTCCACACAATCTATCTTAGCTTCCACGCCTTTCTTTAAGCCATCCATATTAGCTTCTATTACTTTTTGTGGGAGTGAATTTTGTTGCACTTGGTCTCGTAATTTTGATATATCATGTTTCATTTCTTCCTCTTCTTCATGATTCATGCTAGATCTTTCAGTTTTATTACTAGGTGTTTCCATTTTTTTTTCTTCGGGGCATCAATTAATGATAATTATGCTTGACTATGCCCTTTGAATTCCTTCAAACTAATGTTTCAAATGAAACTTATGCAAAAAAAAAAAAAAAAAAAAACTACACACCTTTTTTCACTTTGTAGGAGCTTGATATTGAATCTAATGTATCTCTGAAAATTGGGATCTTCAAGGTCTAAAAATCCCTCTGATTCCTCTTTCCAACACCACTAGTCTGATCGAAATTGGATTCTCCAAGAAAAAGTTATGCCCAATCTCCCAAGGTGACCTAATTATACACTTGTACAAAGTGCCACGTGTCACTGTTTCAACCATCGGACCTAAAAATTATGCACAGAAAACTACAATCCATCCTATTTTTGTAACTTCTTACTAAATTTCAATTTGATACTCAGAGAGAAAGTTATGACGATTTCCACAAGGTCACTTGTTTGGGGTGTCATTCGGGAGCCTGCAAAAACCCTAACTTCCTTTGATCATATCTCCGAAAAAATAGCGAGAAAAGATTTGAAATTCGAAACCAAGGATCATCAAGATTTTTGCTCAAATGGGTTTTTTTTAAGCTTCTGAAACGTCGCATAACAAAATTTATAGCGAAAATGCCACGATGACCTATTTGGAGTAACAAAACCCTAGAATCCAAAGCTCTGATACCAAGTGTTAACCAGCTCACAAAAAGATAGAAAAGATAGATCAACAACTTCAAAATCAGCCTCTTCGAGGGGGAAACCCCCTTTACATTACACAAATGAACAATTCTTGGATGATACAAATGACTAAACCTCCTTTTTATATATAGGAATCTAAGGGGTCACAATATAATCAAAGCCGACATAACAATAATAATATAAGGGCACAACAATAACAATAGTGGGCTTCTATGGGGCACACTAGTAACAATATGGGGACAATAGGAGCACAATAATAACAATAAGGGCTACAATGACAATAGTAATGGCGGAATCACTAGTATTATATGGACCTAACAACATCTAAGTTGGTACAGAAGATAGGAGTACAAAATCAAGCATAGGAAGTCAACTCCATATCATCCACAGGCCACTGGACAAGTTGAAACTACTAATAAAGTATTGAAGCAATTCTTACTGTAACAGCCCTGGTGAAAAGTTCATGTAATAAAAGTTAATAAAGGAAACATAATACCACGGTTAAGGGACACTTATTCCAAGTTGAATGTTGGGCAAAGATATCCTAGTGGGCATCACTGGATGTGTGTTTTAGCTAAGGAAAATTGGCAAAGGCTAAGGCAAAGACATTAAAATGAAAAAAGGCATTTTTGGCACATTTATTTATAAAAATAAAATAAATTAGGAGAAAAATAATTTGAAAGGTCACAGGTTGCATGTGAGGAGGAAATTGAAGGAAAATAATGGAAAATGAAGAAAATCAAGGCCTCGTTCATAAAAAGGCTTTTGAGGATCAGTTGGAAATCATTTTGCTAACCTTTTGCCAGTTCAAGTTTTGAGCTCTCTCGTTATTCTCTCTCTCTCTCTCACTCTTGGTCACTTAGAGTTTTCTTGGAGCACTCTAGCTTTGGATCAAGGAATGAAAAAAAGTAAAGGGAAAGGAAGGAAACCAAGGATCAAGGAAGGAAAAGCAAGATCAAGCAGCTTCAAGGGGAATACTTGTAGGTAACCTTTTGCATGTGTGATTTCCTAGTTGTTTTGGACATGCATGGCTTTGCATGTTGGTGTATGATTCTGTTTTTATCAGTGGCATGGTTTTTCCAGGTTATGACAGCGGTTTTCAGTCTAGCCTTGACTTTTCTGGATGCCATGGTGTTGGTATGTTAATTTCGGTTTTTGAGCTTTGGTTTGCCAGATGGATTTCAAAATTTGGGGTGGAGGTGGACTCAAGTTCCATTCCCAAAGGCCTAGGAATCCCTTGATCGTTTTGGCGGGATACATAGTAAAGGCTGAGGGAAAAGTCTCGGTTTAGGGCCTAGTGATCCGGGTTTGGATTGCGGTAAAGCCTGAGAGACTAGTCTCGGTTTAAGGCCTAGTGATCCATAATTGGATTGTGATAAAGCATAAGAGACAAGGAGATGGAAAATTCCTCAAGGATAGTGATGGATTCTTGATGGAATTCCAAGTTCGATTTGGTTGTGATCGAAGCACCAGATTTGGTGTGATCACGGTTTGATGAGGGTGGAGGTGGTTTAATCTCTGGGTTCCCTTGGTTGTTCTTGGACTGGTTGTTCTATGAGATCCCACATTCATGATTGGAATATGGCACGAGGGTGACTAGATGAAAGAGAGATTTGGTTCAGCCATGTCTACATTCAGGTGGTATGTGGAAGTCCCGAACCTGGTCAGATTTTCCTATGATTAATAAAAGCTAAGTTCTCTTATTTTTGCACTTGTTTATATGTGGATTTAATGGTTGTCATATCTCTGATATTTATATGGTTTTATGTTGGTTATAAGCATGGTTATATGACTTGTTCATGTCATGGTTATTTCATGTATTTACTTGTAATTGTTAAATTGATGGATGCAAGACATAATTGATGTTATAACATATCAATGGAGAAGGTGGTGATCCTTCTGGTTATGTTTCATAAGTCCTTTCAGTCATTCATGTTTTGTCTTGTATCCTAGACCTTTAGGTTGCATTAATGCCAAGTGTTTGACAAAATGTCAATCTCGGTTGGGGATGCTCAGTCCTAGTCTTGAGGTTGAATTTTTATTTGTTTATCTTGTTATCATGTCTTTTATGGATTCTGTATGTTGTAACAAGTTTTGGGAAGAGGTTGGGCTTCTGGGCTTGAAAAGTGGCTCAAATCTCGAGGACACTAGCACAGGTATGCTGAGAAGAGTCCATGGGTGTTGGCACATAGGCCTATGAGAGTGACTTTAGGTTCTGGAGATTGTCATGCCTATAACATGAGAGCAACCAGCGGTTAAAAGACTTGAAACTTCAATGGGACTTAGGGAAAGCATGTCTGAGTGGCTGACATGTCTCCTGAGGGTGTTGTTGCTAATGTGGATGGGTTTGGTTGATGTGTTCCGTTGATTCCATTTCCTTAAGGTCACCAAGGAGGTTGAATCCCTTATAGTGGCCTCTCTCGTCACGTGTTTACCCTGGCTAAACGGTTTCTTGGGTCGATGTGGGAGGAGGGGGTGTTACAGATTGGTATCAGAATGTGGTTTCACTATCCTTGGATGAATGTGTTGGTCATGCATGCATGTCAGTTGTATGTTTGTCTCTTACACTTGCATTCCATGTACTTATTGCATTGCATAATGATTGATCATGATTGTAGTAAGGTTGTCATGAGGAACTTGATGGTGATTTTGTAGAATGTGTCGTCAAAAGCATATGACTGGTTACACGGTTATATGCAACTTGGTTACATCCTTGTATGTTAGGTTGCATTCTTGTATGTTTGATTACATGTACCAGTCTTGTAGGTTGATTATAAGAATTGATCACTTATACTCGACTACATGTGTTTATGCATACATGTAGTTGATTAGGCATTGCTTATGCATGTTGATAGTTGCATGTGTACAATGGAGTAATGGTTGTTGTCATGAATGAGGTCATATCATGCATCGTTGATATGGCCTTGCATTGATAATTGGACCCTAACTAGAATGATGTTTATGTGTTGATGCACTTATTTGATAGATGTATATATGTTATTATATTTATGTTATACATATATCACACTGGTTGATGATCTTGCAGACAAGGTATCCTCCCTGAATTATGCTAAGGTACGTTGGTTTATTGTAATTTAGTTTAGCTGACATAGTATGCATTGCAGGAAAGAGATCATATGGATAGCAAGGTGGTAGACTACATAGAATCTCCCTATGCATCATATGAGCAGCGTGGTGTGGAGAACTCTTCTGACTTGGCAAACACCCTAAGAAGCCTAAAGGAATAAATAAGGAGTTGCAAAGCAAACAATGACAAAATCATGCAAGCACAAGAGAAACAAGTAGAGGTGAATCAATACTACTTCAAAGTTTGTCAGAATTGCAGCGAGAAGGACCACTTCGGATCAACCATGGACAGGAGGACAGAACTAATGGGGAATATGGAAGTAGGTCTCCTATTAGACACACATCATATAGATCTGACATAGTAAGAGATGGCAGGTTGTTGGACACTCCGGATAGGAGAGGTGATAGACATCAGTACTATTCTAGTTCTGGTTCTGACAAGCATCATGATTGTCATCGTTATCATCCTTATAGGAGGAGTGACAGGGGATACTTTCCAGATGAGTTTAATAAAGCAAAGGCACCTACCTTTGATAGATAAATGAAGAAATCGCAAGATGTAGAGGCATGGTTCTTGGGTATGAAAAAATTCTTCTGATTGCGTGATTATTTAGAAAACATGAAAGCAAAGATAGCCACTTTCAGTATCAAAGGTAAAGTAGATATTTGGTGGGAAGACATCAAGAATGTCAAAGGTATACATAAGGAATATTTGACTTGGCATGCATTTGAAAGGATCTTCAAGAAGAAGTACTATGATGACAGGGCTAAGGAATATTATGAGCTATGGATGGGTTCTATGATAGATGAGGAGTATACTAGCAGGTTTTTGGAGTTGTTGAGGAGAAGGCCAAGGTTCAAAGATTCATCAATGGATTGTCAGTAGCATACAGATACCAGATTGAGTTTGATGAGCCTAGCTCATTGGAGGAGGCCATCTGAAAGTTGAAACAATGTTATGAGCAGTTGAAGCACAAATTTGAGCCTAAGCATGACTTGAAAAGAAATAACAAAGATAAAGGAAAATGGCCACCAAAGAGAGGAAGACCTCAAGATGCAAGTGATAAAGAAAATGCAGTTCCTTACAAGAGGTTCAATACAACTAAGAAGGGACATGGAGAGAAACAGGCTAGAGGCAGTGGTAGGGAACCATTGCAGTGTTGGATATGTGGTAAGGATCATCATAAGAGGGATTGTCCACAGTATCAGAGTGGTGGTAGACCCCAGATCTATAGTGCTCAGGAGGTGCATACAGTTGGTGATGTTGTTCATAACATTCTTCGGATCTAGGTAGTTGTGGACAATAGGCAAGAAAATCATCAGGCATCGATCATTGAGATGGATGATAAGCTTTGTAATCAAGTTGTTCTATTTTTATTGATCCCAGATCTAATTATAGTTATATTAATCCTGACCTGGTGGATAAGTGTGGTTTGAGAAAAGAAGTGTATGCAAAATTTGGGTTGGTACAGTTGGCTACAGGTACAAAGAAGCGAGGTCACCATTGAGTAAGAGCTTGTGCATTTGAGTTAAAATGTATGCCTACAGCAACACACTCGAATGTAATGCCATTGGGATTGTATAGTATGATTTTGGGTATGGATTGGCTATACCTTCACAGAACCAAAGTGGATTGCTTCAACAAGGCCACTGAGTGTGTGGATGATAATGGGGAAAAGAGGACTTTGCAGGAAAAGAAGAAGCCTACATCAGTGAGGATGGTTACTGCTATGCAAGCTAAGCGTAGTTACAAAAAAGGTTGTGTGATGTTTGTAGTGCACATTTCTAGTGATAAGAGTAAGGAGGTTGAGGATGCAGATGTGTTGAGTAGATACCCAGTTTTGCAACAGTTTCAAATGTATTTCCTGAGGACATTACAGAGTTTCCACCTCACAAGGAGGTAGACTTTTCTATTGATTTGGTGCCAGGGGCAACTCCAGCATCAAAGGCACCTTACAGGATGAGCACACCTAAGTTGGTAGAGCTGAAGTTGCAGTTGAAATAAATGTTGAACAAAGGATACACTAGGACCCAATGTATCACCTTGGTGTGCACCAATGTTGTTTGTAAAGAAGAAATATGGTACTCTCAGATTGTGCATTGACTACAGGCAGTTGAACAAAGTAATGATCCAGAACAAGTACTTATTACAGAGGATTGATGATTTGTTTGATGATTTGAAGGGGGAAATTATGTTCTCTAAGATCAACTTGAGATTGGGATACCATCAGGTACGCATCAAGAAAGAGGATATCTTCAAGACTGCGTTTAGGACCAAGTATGGGCATTATGAGTTTGTTGTTGTTCCATTCAGTTTGAATAATGCTCCAACTACATTTATGTGTTCGATGAATAGTGTGTTGCATCCTTATCTAGAAAAGTTTGTTATTGTATTCATTGATGACATACTGGTATATTCTAAGAATGAGGAATAACATGTCAAGCATTTAGCATTGGTGTTGAGATTGTTAAGAGAGCATAAGTTGTATGCTAAACTTAGCAAGTGCAACTTCTTTCAGACTGAGGTACATTACTTGGGGCATGTTGTCTCCAAGGATAGCATAGTAGTAGATCCAAAAAAGATAAGAGCCATCATGGAGTGGGCATCTCCTAAGAATGTCATTGATGTGAGATCATTCATGGGATTAGTAGGTTACTACAGGACGTTCATCAGGAACTTCTTATGCATTGCATATCCTATCACATCATTGCAAACTGAAGGTAAGAAGCTCGAATGGACAAAAGAATGTGAGGCTAGTTTTGAGCAGCCTAAGCAGTTGTTGACACATGCACCAATACTAAAGATTGTAGAACTGGACAAGGATTTTGTAGTGTGTATAGATGCTTGCAAGAGAGGACTTGGTGGAGTTCTCATGCAAGAAAGATACGTAGTGTGCTATGAGTCATGAAAATTGAATGACCGTGAACAAAACTAGTTGACGCGTGATCTTAAGCTAGCAACGATCATACATGCATTGAATATGTGGAGATACTATCTTCTGAGCAGGAGGTTTACATTGATGAGTTATCACAGTTGATTGAGGTATCTATTTGACTGGTTGAATCGAAATGCCAAGCAAGCTAGATGGTTGGCTACCCTTAATGAGTTCGACTTCGATATCAAATACAGTGCAAATACATCAAAGGGAAGGAGATCTGAGTTGCACATGCTCTTAGCAAGAAGGTACAGGTAAACCATATAGCAGTTATGAGCTCTTATGGGACAGAGTTACAAGATAAGATCTTACAGGCAGGAAAATGGGATGACAAGTACATGGAGATCATGCACAGGTATAGTTAGATGTACAGGTACAGGTACAGGTGATCAAGATGCAGATTATAATCTCACGGCAGATGGTTTGGTGAGATTTAGGGACAGGATCTATGTGTTGAATTGCAGTGAGCTCAATAAGCTTATCTCGAGAGAGTTTCAAGCCAAGCCATACTCGGGTCATCTAGGATATCAGAAGACATTGACAATGGTGAAGAAGTTCTACTGTTGGTTGAATCTGAAGAAGGACATCACAAAGTTCATGGCTAGATGCTTAGATTGTCAGTAGGTAAATGCAGAATGTAAGCATCTAGGTGGTTTACTACAACCTATTGCGATTCTGGAATGGAAATGGGAGGTCATTTCCATGGATTTCATAAAAAGGTGTTTCGAGGACAGCGAGGTACCATGATTATATTATGGTTGTTGTTGACAGGTTGAGCAAGCTATCTCACTTCATTCCAGTAAAGACTACATATTCAACAATGAGGTAGCACAAGTGTTCATCAGAGAGATAGTGATATTACATGGTGTTCCAAAGAAGATTGTGTTAGACAGGGATGCAAATTTCACTTCCAAGTTTTGGAAGGAGCTATTTGTAGGCTTGGGTACAAAGTTGGTCTTCAGTACAACTTATCATTTGTAGATAGATAGACAGACATAGAGGGTCAACATAATCTTGTAGGATATGTTGAGGATGTACGTGATGCACGAGTAGAGGAAATGGGAGGAGTATCTTCCATTGGTTGAGTTCGCATACAACAATGGTTATCAGGAGTCATTGAGGATGAGTCCTTTCGAGGCATTGTATGGATGAAGTTGTAACACTCCCATTAGTTGGAGTGATCCAGTGAACATGGTACTTATTGGACCGGATATGTTGGCAGATGTGGAGCAGGAAATGAAGGTTATAAGGAAGAATCTAAAGGCAGCACAGGATAGACAAAAGATTTATGTGAATCAGCACAAGTTATTCAAGGAGTTTCAGGTTGGGGAGCATGTGTATTTGCACATCAAGCCCAAGAAAATATCTTTAAGGATTAGTTCATGTGTCAAGTTGGAATCACAGTATTTTAGGCCTTTCAGATCCTTGAGAGGATTGGACCAATTGCATATCGACTTGCACTGCCTCCAATAGTGAAAGTTCATGATGTTTTCCATATTTCATTGCTTAAGAAGTAAATAAAGGATGTTTATCATGTTATTGATTAGTCTGTATTATAGGTGGAGCAAGAAGGAGACTTCAAACCGAAACCTCAATGCATATTCTAGTAGAAGAATCTCATGCTCAAGAACAGAGCCATAGAGAAAGTTAAAGTGCAGTGGAAGCATTTGGGGCCTGAAGAAGCTACATGGGAGATGGTGGATCAGATGCGGGCCCTCTATCCTTCATTGTTTGTCGGTTGAGGCAAAGCGGTTTTTGGTTTGATGTTGGTTTATGTTTGGAATATGTTTTGTTGATGTTTCGGTATATGTATGTATATGTATATGGATGTAAATACTACCATGAGTTATTTATGAAGCTCAAATAAGTGGTATTGTTTTTATATTGTCATGGTGTCATGATGGTGTGCTTTTGAGCAGGTATTCATTGTAAATATTGCAACTAGCTAAGTTATAAAGCTCCATGGGCATTATGTTTTTTTTCAGCGGTTTTGTTGAGGTCTTGGTGTGGTTTAACATAGAGGATGGTGTTCCCCAAGGGGGAGAGTTCTATAACAACCCCGGTGAAAATTTCATGTAATGAAAGTTAATAAAGACAAAATAAGACCACCGTTAAGGGACACTTATTCCAAGTTGAATGTTGGGCAATGATATCCTAGTGGGCATCATTGGATGTGTGTTTTGGCTAAGGAAAATTGGAAAAGGCTAAGGCAAAGACATTAAAAGGAAGAAAGGCATTTTTGGCACATTTGTTTATGAAAATAAAGGAAATTAGGAGAAAAGTAAGGTGAAAGGTCACATGTTGCATGTGAGGAGGAAATTGAAGGAAAATAATGGGAAGTGAAGAAAATAGAGGCCTCATTCATAAAAAGGCTTATGAGGATTAGTTGGCAAGATTTTTTCTAACCTTTTGTTAGTTCAAGTTTGGAGTTCTCTCATTATTCTCTCTCTCTCTCTCACTATTGGTCACTTAGAGTTTTCTTGGAGCACTCTAGCTTTGGATCAAGGAAGGAAAACCAAGCAAAGGGAAAGGAAGGAAAGAAAGGATCAAGGAAGGAAAAGCACGATCAAGCAAATTCAGTAAGAATACTTGGAGGTAACCTTTTGCATGTGTGATTTCCTAGTTGGTTTGGACATGCATGGTTGTGCATGTTGGTGTATGGTTCTCTTATTGTTGGTGGCATGGTTTTGTCGGGTTATGAAAATGGTTTTTAGCATAGCCTTACCTTTTTCTGGATGTCATAGTGTTGGGATGTTTATTTCAGTTTTTGAGGTTTTGTTTGCTATATGGATTTTGGAAGTCGGGACAAAGGTGATCTCAAGTTCCATTCCCAAAGGCCTAGAAATCCCTTGATTGGTTTTGGCGGGATACATGGTAAATCCCAAGGGAGAAGTCTCGGTTTAAGGCCTAGTGATCCAGGTTTGGATTGTGGTAAAGCCTGAGAGACTGGTCTCAGTTTAGGGCCTAGAGATCTGGTATTGGATTGCGGTAAAGCCTAAGAGATAAGGAGAAAAATAATTCCTCAAGGATAGTGATGGAATACATATGGCATTCCAAATTCGGTTTGATTGTGATCAGAGCACTGGTTTTGGTATGATCATGATTCGATGAGGGTGGAGGTGTTTTAACCTTTGGATTCCCTTGGTTGATCTATGATATCCCACATTCATGTTTAGAATATGGCACGAGGGTGATTGGATGAAAGAGAGATTTGGTTCAACCATGTCTACGTTCGGGTGGTATGTGGAAGTCCCGAACCTGGTCAGATTTGCCTATGATTAATAAAAGCTAAGTTCTCTTACTTTTGCACTTTTTTATATGTGGATTTAATGACTGTCATATTTTTTATATTTATATGCTTTTATGCTGGCTATAAGCATGGTTATATGACTGGTTCATGTCATGGTTATTTCATGTATTTACTTGTAATTGTTAAATTGATGGATGCAAGACCTAATTGATGTTATAACAGTTCAATGGAGAAGGTGGTGATCTTTTTGGTTTTGTTTCATAAGTCCTTTCAGTCATTCATGCTTTGTCTTGTATCTTAGACTTGTAGGTTGCATTGATGCCAAGTGTTTGACAGAATGTCAGTCCCTGTTGGGGGTGCGCAAGCCTAGTCCTGAGGTTGAATTTTGATGTGTTTATATTTTCATCATGTCTTTGATGGATTATGGAGGTTGTAACAAGTTTTGGGTGGAGGTTGAGATTATGGGCTAGAAAAGTGACTCAAATATCAGGAACGATTGCACAGGTCTACTGAGAAGAGTCCATGGACTGTGGCACATAAGCGTGTGAGAGAGATTTTGGATTCTGGACGTTGTCATGCTTATAGAAAGAGAGCGACCAGGGGTTAAAAGGCTTAAAACATTAGTGGGACTCAGGGATAGGATATCTGAGTGGTTGACATGTCTCCTGAGTGTGTTGTTAATATGGATGGGTTTGGTTCATGTTTTTTGTCGATTCCATTTCCTTAAGGTCACCAAGGAGTTTGAATCCCTTACAGTGGCCTCTCGCGTCGCATGTTTACCCCGTTGGTCGATTGCTTAGGTAGATGTGGGAGGAGGGGGCATTATAATTACCAAGATTGTACATTTGCATAGAAAGGATTGGGCAGAAAAGCTTCCAGAAGCTTTATGGGTATATCACACCACATGGATAAATACAACAGGACACACTGCTTATGAAATTGTTTATGGAAAGCAAGTCTTGTTTCCTATTGAGTTCTAAATAAAGACTTTTAAAACACCAACCAAGTTGGGTCTTGATCTATCAAAAGCCCAAAGACAAAGAATGGAGCAATTGAATGAACTTGATGAGATATGACAAGATGCTATTAATATAACCAATATATTATGTGCAGGAGGTTTACATTGATCAGTTATCACAGTTGGTTGAGGTATGTGTTTGACTGACTGAATCGAAATGCCAGGAAAGCTAGATGGTTGGCTACCCTTAGTGAGTTTGATTTCGATGTCAAATACAATGTAAATACATCAAAGGGAAGGAGATCTGGGTTGCAGATGCTCTTAGCAAGAAGGTACAGGTAAATCATATAGCAACTATGAGCTCTTATGGGACAGAGTTACAAGATAGTTTCTTGTAGGCAGGACAATGGGATGACAAGTACATGGAAATCATGCACAGGTATAGGTACATGTACAGGTACAGGTACAGGTGATCAGGATGCAGATTATCATCTCACAGTAGATGGTTTGGTGAGATTTATGTGTTGAATTGTAGTGATCTCAAGAAGATTATCTTGAGAGAGTAAGCATCCAGGTGGTTTACTACAACCTATTAGGATTCTAGAATGGAAATGGGAGGTCATTTCCATGGATTTCATAAAAAGGTATTTCGAGGATAGTGAGGCAGCATGATTCTATTATGGTCATTGTTGACAGGTTGAGCAAGGTAGCTCACTTCATTCCATTAAAGACTACATATTCAACAGTGAGGTAGCACAAGTGTTCATCAGAGAGATAGTGATATTGCATGGTGTTCCAAAGAAGATTGTGTCATACAGGGATGCAAATTTCACTTCCAAGTTTTGGAAGGAGCTATTTGCAAGCTTGGGTACAAAGTTGGTCTTCAGTACAACTTATCATCTGTAGATAGATAGACAGACATAGGGGGTCAACAAGATCTTGTAGGATATGTTGAGGATGTACATGATGCACGAGTAGAGGAAATGGGAGGAGTATCTTCCATTGGTTGAGTTCGCATACAACAATGGTTATCAGGAGTCATTGAGGATGAGTCCTTTTGAGGCATTGTATGGACGAAGTTGTAACAATCCCATCAGTTGGAGTGATCCAGTGAACATGGTACTTATTGGACCGGATATGTTGGCAGACGTGGAGCAGGAAATGCAGGTTATAAGGAAGAATCTAAAGGCCACACAGGATAGACAAAAGATTTATGTGGATCAGCACAAGGTATTCAAGGAGTTTCAGGTTGGGGAGCATGTGTATTTGTGCATCAAGCTCAAGAAAATATCTTTGAGGATTGGTTCATGTGCCAAGTTGGCACCACGGTATTGTAGGCCTTTCAAGATCCTTGAGAGGATTGGACCAATTTCATATCGACTTGCACTGCCTCCAACAGTTAAACTCCATGATTTTTTCCATATTTCATTGCTTAAGAAGTAAATAAAAGATGTTTACAATGTTATTGATTAGTTTGTATTGCAGGTGGAGCAAGAAGGAGACTTCCAACTGAAACCTCAATGCATATTCCGGCGGAAGCATCTCATGCTCAGGAATAGAGCCATAGAGCAAGTTAAAGTGCAGTGGAAACATTTTGGGCCTGAAGAAGCTATATGGGAGATGGTGGATCAGATGCGAGCCCTATACCCTTCATTGTTTGTCAGTTGAGGCAAAGTGGTTTTGGTTTGATGTTGGTTTATGTTTGGAATATGTTTTGTTGATGTTTCGGTATATGTATGTATATGTATATGGATGTAAATACCGATATGAGTTATTTATGAAGCTCTAATAAGTGGTATGGTTGTTATATTGTCATGGTGTCATGACGTTTTTCTTTTGAGCAGATATTCATTGTAAATATTGCAACTAGCTAGGTTATAAAGCTCCATGGGCATTATGTTTTTTTTTTTTCAGTGGTTTTGCTGAGGTCTTGGTGTGGTTTAACATCGAGGATGGTGTTCCCCAAGGGGGAGTGTTCTATAACAACCCTGGCGAAAATTTCATGTAATAAAAGTTAATAAAGACAAAATAAGACCACGGTTAAGGGACACTTATTCCAAGTTGAATGTTGGGCAAAGATATCCTAGTGAGCATCATTGGATGTGTGTTTTGGCTAAGGAAAATTGCAAAGGCTAAGGCAAAGACATTAAAAGGCAGAAAGGCATTTTTGGCACATTTGTTTATGAAAATAAAGGAAATTAGGAGAAAGGTAAGGTGAAAGGTCACATGTTGAATGTGAGGAGTAAATTGAAGGAAAATAATGGGAAATGAAGAAAATAGAGGCCTCATTCATAAAAAGGCTTATGAGGATCAGTTGGCAAGATTTTTTCTAACCTTTTGTAAGTTCAAGTTTGGAGCTCTCTCATTATTCTCTCTCTCTCTCTCTCACACTATTGGTCACATAGAGTTTTCTTGGAGCACTCTAGCTTTGGATCAAGGAAGGAAAACCAAGCAAAAGGAAAGGAAGGAATTAAAGGATCAAGGAAGGAAAAGCACAATCAAGCAAATTCAGCAAGAATACTTGGAGGTAACCCTTTGCTAGATGGTTTGTACATGCATAGTTGTGCATGTTGGTGTATGGTTCTCTTGTTGTTGGTGGCATGGTTTTGTCGGGTTAAGAAAATGGTTTTTAGCCTAGCCTTACCTTTTTCTAGATGTCATGGTGTTGGGATTTTTATTTCAGTTTTTGAGCTTTTGTTTGCCATATGGATTTTGGAATTCGAGGCGAAGGTGGTCTCAAGTTCCATCCCCAAAGGCCTAGGAATCCCTTGATCGGTTTTGGCGTGATACATCGTAAAGCCCAAGGGAGAAGTATCGGTTTAAGGCCTAGTGATCCAGGTTTAGGTTGTGGTAAAGCTAGGGAGACTGGTCTCAGTTTAGGGCCTAGAGATCTGGTATTGGATTGTGGTAAAGCCTAAGAGACAAGGAGACAAAAAATTCCTCAAGGATAGTGATGGATTCCAGATGGCATTCCAATTTCAGTTTGGTTGTGATCAGATCACTGGTTTTGGTATGATCACGATTCGATGAGGATGGAGGTGTTTTAACCTTCGGATTCCCTTAGTTGATCTATGATATCCCACATTCATGTTTGCAATATGGCATGAGGGTGACTGGCTGAAAGAGAGATTTGGTTCAACCATGTCTATGGTCGGGTGGTATGTCGAAGTCCCAAACCTGGTCAGATTATCCTATGATTAATAAAAGCTAAGTTCTCTTACTTTTGCACATGTTTATATGTGGATTTAATGACTGTCATATTTCTGATATTTATAAGGTTTTATGCTGGCTATAAGCATGGTTATATGACTGGTTCATTTCATGGTTATTTCATGTTTTTACTTGTAATTGTTAAATTGATGGATGCAAGACCTAATTGATGTTATAACGGTTCAATGGAGAAGGTGGTGATCTTTCTAGTTTTGTTTCATAAGTCCTTTCAGTCATTCATGCTTTGTCTTGTATCTTAGACTTGTAGGTTGCATCGATACCAGGTGTTTGAAAAAATGTCAGTCCCTATTGGGGGTGCGCAGGCCTAGTCCTCAGGTTGAATTTTGATTTGTTTATATTTTCATCATGTATTTGATGGTATCTGGAGGTTGTAACAAGTTCTGGGTAGAGGCCGAGATTATGGGCTAGAAAAGTGACTCAAATTTTGGGGACCCTGTGAGAGCGATTTTTTACTATGAATGTTGTCATGCTTATAGCATGAGAGCGACCAGGCGTTAAAAGGCTTAAAACATCAGTGGGACTCAGGAACAGGATATCTTAGTGTCTGACATGTCTCCTGAGTGTGTTGTTAATGTGCATGGGTTTGGTTGAATTTTTTTGTCGATTCCATTTCCTTAAGGTCACCAAGGAGTTTGAATCCCTTATAGTGGCCTCTCTCGTTGCATGTTTACCCCGGCTGGTCGGTTGCTTAGGTATATGTGGGAGGAGGGGGCGTTATAATTACCAAGACTGTACATTTGCATAGAAAGGATTGGGCAGAAAAGCTTCCAGAAGCTTTATGGGCATATCACACCACATGGATAAATACAAAAATACACACTCCTTATGTAATTGTTTATGGAAAGCAAGTCCTTTTTCCTATTGAGTTCTAGATAAAGACTTTTAAAACACCAACCAAGTTGGGTCTTGATTTATTAGAAGCCCAAAGACAAAGAATGGAGCAATTGAATGAACTTGATGAGATACGACAAGATGTTATTAATATAACCAATATATTATGTGCAGGAGGTTTACATTAATGAGTTATCACAGTTGGTTGAGGTATCTGTTTGACTGGCTGAATCAAAATGCCAGGCAAGCTAGATGGTTGGCTACCCTTAGTGAGTTCGACTTCGATATCAAATACAGTGTAAATACATCAAAGGGAAGGATATCTGGGTTGCAGATGCTCTTAGCAAGAAGGTACAAGTAAATCATATAACAACTATGAGCTCTTATTGGACAGAGTTACAAGATAGGATCTTGCGGGCAAGTCAATGGGATGACAAGTACATGGAGATCATGCACAGGTATAGGTACATGTATAGGTATAGGCACAGGTGATCAGGATGCAGATTATCATCTCACAGCAGATGGTTTGGCGAGATTTAGGGACAAGATCTATGTGTTGAATTGCAGTGAGCTCAAGAAGCTTATCTTGAGAGAGTGTCATGCCAAGCCATACTCGGGTCATCCAGGATATCATAAGACATTGACGATGGTGAAGAAGTTCTACTATTGGTTGAATTTGAAGAAGGACGTCACAGAGTCCGTGGCTAGATGCTTAGATTGTCAGCAGGTAAATGCAAAATGTAAGCATCCAGGTGGTTTACTACAACCTATTGTGATTTTGGAATGGAAATGGGAGGTCATTTCCATGGATTTCATAAAAAGGTATTTCGAGGACAGTGAGGCAGCATGATTCTATTATGGTCGTTGTTGACAGGTTGAGAAAGGTAGCTCACTTTATTTCAATAAAGACTACATATTCAACAGTGAGGTAGCACAAGTGTTCATCAGAGAGATAGTGATATTGCATGGTGTTCCAAAGAAGATTGTGTCAGACAGGGATGCAAATTTCACTTCCAAGTTTTTGAAGGAACTATTTGTAAGCTTGGGTACAAAGTTGGTCTTCAGTACAAATTATCATTCGTAGATAGATAGACAGACATATAGGGTCAACAAGATCTTGTAGGATATGTTTAGGATGTACATGATGAACGAGTAGAGGAAATGGGAGGATTATCTTCCATTGGTTGAGTTTGCATACAACAATGGTTATCAGGAGTCATTGAGGATGAGTCCATTCGAGGCATTTTATGGACGAATTTGTAACACTCCCATCAGCTGGAGTGATCCAATGAACATGGTACTTATTGGACCGGATATGTTGGCAGACGTGGAGTAGGAAGTGCAGGTTATAAGGAAGAATCTTAAGGTAGCACAGGATAGAAAAAAGATTTATGGGAATCAGCATAAGGTACTCAAGGAGTTTCATGTTGGGGAGCATGTGTATTTGTGCATCAAGCTTGAGAAAATATCTTTGACGATTGGTTCATGTGCCAAGCTGGCACCACGGTATTGTAGGCCACTCAAGATCCTTGAGAGGATTGGACCAATTGCATATCGACTTGCACTGCCTCCAACAGTGAAAGTCCATGATTTTTTCCATATTTTGTTGCTTAATAAGTAAATAAAGGATGTTTATCATGTTATTGATTAGTCTGTATTGCAGGTGGAGCAAGAAGCATCTCATGCTCAGGAATAGAGCCATAGAGCAAGTTAAAGTGCAGTGGAAGCATTTTGGACCTAAAGAAGCTATATGGGAGATGGTGGATCAGATGTGAGCCCTATATCCTTCATTGTTTGTCTAAGGCAAAGCGGTTTTGGTTTGATGTTGGTTTATGTTTGGAATATGTTTTGTTGATGTTTTAGTATATGTATGTATATGAATATGGATGTAAATACCACCATGAGTTATTTATGAAGCTCTAATAAGTGGTATGGTTGTTATATTGTCATGTTGTCATGATGTTTTTCTTTTGAGCAGGTATTCATTGTAAATATTGCAACTAGCTAAGTTATAAAGCTCCATGGGCATTATGTTTTTTTTCAGCGGTTTTGTTGAGGTCTTGGCGTGGTTTAACATCGAGGATGGTGTTCCCCAAGGGGGGGGGTTCTATAAGAACCCTGATGAAAAGTTCATGTAATAAAAGTTAACAAAGACAAAATAAGACCACGGTTAAGGGACACTTATTCCAAGTTGAATGTTGGGCAAAGATATCCTAGTGGGCATCACTAGATGTGTGTTTTGGCTAAGGAAAATTGGCAAAGGCTAAGGTAAAGACATTAAAAGATAGAAAGGCATTTTTGGCACATTTGTTTATGAAAATAAATGAAATTACGAGAAAAGTAAGGTGAAAGGTCACATGTTGCATGTGAGGAGGAAATTGAAGGAAAATAATGGGAAATGAAGAAAATAGAGGCCTCATTCATAAAAAGGCTTATGAGGATCAATTGGCAAGATTTTTTCTAACCTTTTGTTAGTTCAAGTTTGGAGCTCTCTCATTATTCTCTCTCTCTCTCTCACTATTGGTCACTTAGAGTTTTCTTGGAGCGCTCTAGCTTTGGATCAAGGAAGGAAAACCAAGCAATGGGAAAGGAAGGAAAGAAAGGATCAACGAAGGAAAAGCATGATCAAGCAAATTCAACAAGAATACCTGGAGGTAACCTTTTTCATGTGTGATTTCCTAGCTGGTTTGGACATGCATATTTGTGCATGTTGGTGTATGGTTCTCTTGTTGTCAATGGCATGGTTTTGTCGGGTTATAAAAATGGTTTTTAGCCTGGCCTTCCCTTTTTCTAGATGTCATGGTGTTAGTATGTTTATTTTAGTTTTTAAGCTTTTGTTTGCTATATGGATTCTGGAATTCAGGGCAAAGGTGGTCTCAAGTTCCATTCCCAAAGGCCTAGGGATCCCTTGATCGGTTTTGGCGGGATACATGGTAAAGCACGAGGGAGAAGTCTCGATTTAAGGCCTAGTGATCCAGGTTTGGATTGTGGTAAATCCTAAGAGATTGGTCTTAGTTTAGGGCCTAGAGATCTGGTATTGGATTGCAGTAAAGCCTACGAGACAAGGAGATAAAAAAAATTCCTCAAGGATAATGACGGATTCCAGATGGCATTCCAAGTTTGGTTTGGTTGTGATCAGAGCACTGGTTTTGGTATGATCACGATTAGATGAGGGTAGAGGTGTTTTAACCTTTGGATTCCCTTGGTTGATCTATGATATCCCACATTCATGTTTGGAATATGGCACGAGGGTGACTAGCTGAAAGAGAGATTTGGTTCAACCATGTCTACGTTCGGGTGGTATGTGGAAGTCCCAAAAATGGTTAGATTTGCCTATGATTAATAAAAGCTAAGTTCTCTTACTTTTGCACTTGTTTATATGTGGATTTAATGACTATCATATTTCTAATATTTATATGGTTTTATGTTGGCTATAAGCGTGGTTATATGACTGGTTCATGTCATGGATATTTCATGTATTTACTTGTAATTGTTAAATTGATGGATGCAAGACCTAATTGATGTTATAATAGTTGAATGGAGAAGTAGGTGATCTTTCTGGTTTTGTTTCATAAGTCCTTTCAGTCATTCATGCTTTGTCTTGTATATTAGACTTGTAGGTTGCATTGCTACCAGGTGTTTGACAGAATGCCAGTACCTGTTGGGGGTGCGCAGGCCTAGTCCTAAGGTTGAATTTTGATTTGTTAATATTTTCATCATGTATTTGATGGATTCTGAAGGTTGTAACAAGTTCTATGCAGAGGCCGAGAATATGGGTTAGAAAAGTGACTCAAATATCAGGGACGATGGCATGGGTTTACTAAGAAGAGTCCATGGATGTTGCACATAGGCCTGTGAAAGCGATTTTGGATTTTGGACATTGTCATCCCTATATAATGAGAGCTGTTAGGATTCCAAGAAACTCTCCTAGGTTTTAGCTCGGAGATGCCTGGTAACATATAAATTCAACTATTGTTGCAGGTTTAATGGAAGGAATGATGGTTTGGTTCAAGCCAGATAACCACTTCTACTTTGTTTCACTCTAGACATGCGTGAACACCCTTAGACTACAAGGCTTTACACCACCGAAGGCTCACAGTTTAGGTATTAGGTGAACATGGAGAATACTAACCACACCAGTAGATGCACAAGACCATGTGATGGTCGGCTGCAACTAGTAAAGAAACCTATAAATCTAATCTACTAATGCACAGACAAGATGACAGCTCTCTTGCATCAGATAGAAAGAAACCTGAGTAACCTATTCAATGATGCATTCAACCATTTAACACAGAGATAAGATGATAGTTATCTAGTGCTAAACGTCAAAAGATCAAGAACATAGCATATCCAGCACAAGCTTAGAACAGAGGAAAATGGAGAGTGAGCAGTTAACAGCAAAAGAAGCTTGTATTAGTTGAAAATGAAGATGAGACGGTGCAAGTGACAAAATATCTACAGTCTCCAGAAGTTGAACCCTTACATCAAATGCCAACCCTGATTACATCTTGTTTCTAGGTACTTATAAATTTACATTACAAGGGCACTTAGCCATTTAGGTATGGAGGGGTCATAATTGACCACCAACCACATTTAACTCCCTGATGAAGTCTCTGACTGTGTTTGCTTGCTTCAGTGAGTGAATCTGATCTGCTCAGGTGCTGTGTTGTCCTTCTCGGCTGTTGGAGTGCTCTTACCAGTGAAGTCCATAACTGATAAATTCAATTACAGGGTCATGCTGCGTCCTTTTCCCTTTTGGCCATGTCTTCTGTTAAATATAATTGTTGGGGACTCACTGTGACTGGTACTGGCAAACTGGTTATCTCCTTCCTCGGGCAACAAAGTGGTCAAGCGGAATGCATGGGCAAACAAACAGTCGGGACAAAGGAAAAGGATAACCGTCGGATTAGGAAAATGGACGACGTAGATGGCTCGGCAAAGGCTACCAACCGAGGCGAGAGCGGGGTGATTTGGGGCCGTCAGATCTGAAGCGGACAGATCGAACAGTCATCGGGAAACAGAGTCACGCGGGAATTTAACGGGCGAGACGGATAGGTTGGGCGGTAAATGGTATTTATTGCACTGTTTTTGGGCCCTAAGTGGTAAATGCCCGAGGTCGCATGATTCCATTCAGCAATTGACACGTAGTGGCAGATGAGAGAGAAAAACTGCTATCATCGCGCGCTAACGTTCGATTAAGTTGTTGGCACGGTGAGAGCGAATGCCGTCGAATCTTTATGGAGATGATCGGACGGTGGGGAGTCTGACGGCGGGTCACCTTTGCCAGGTGCGACGGGAGCCATTGGATCGGTGGGGTAGATCAACAGCGGGAATTTGGCGAGGGGTTTATGAGTGCGGGGTCATATGGGTGAGGCTTTATGGCGGGCTGGGCTTTGGCGCTTGGGGGGCTAAGGCTAAAGAGGGTTAATCTGTCGAGTTTAGGAGGAAAAATAGAGGAATGGAGGTGGCGGAGAGTAAGGGGGTAGGAAAAAGGAAGAATAACCAATTGTGAGCCCTCTTTTGGACACAGACCAACAGACTATGCTTCTCTCTGACATTAACAAGTCAACACTACATAACAAAGCTAACACTGGCTCCTTTTGGGGATGAAAGCCTCCCTGTGAGGTTTCAAGAACTGTAGACCACTGCCTTTCATACAAAAATGATCAGTAATACCTAGTGTTCCATTAGGCATGGAGTCTAATTAAGCCTACACTAAAACTTGTAAAAAGAACATATTTACAATACTGAAGCCTGAATGTCTTAAACAACATAAATCTTCAAAAACTGCCCTTTGCTTGGACCATCAAAAACCGTTTCTCCTTCCATTCTTTGCAACATGAAATTGTTGTTCCCCTGAACCTGAGCGATGACGAATGATCCTATCCATAGAGCACTGAATTTACCAGGATCTCCATGCCTTTCCTTCAGTGCATCCCATTGGAGAAAACAATCACCATATTGAAAATTGACCCTTTTTACCTTTCTATGAAAGGTTTCTTTCTCTTGGTCAGTGTGCATGTTAGCCAATTCATCAAAGACTTGCAAGATCTTGTTGATTTGATCACTTACCTCAAAAAGTTTAGGGCATTTGACCTTAGGTAGGGATGCTTTATATTTCACCCCCTCTTTGTATGCTCTCATCCTTGGATGTTCTTCATGGAAGCTTTTGTACACCGCTGAATAACAAGGGTTGTTGTGTACTCAGCGGTGTCATTGTGGCCTGAACAATTATAATAAATGGTGAATCAAAGTATTCTTGTGCGTGGGACACAAAGACTTCGCCTGCTCCTGTAGCCTTCTTAGAACAAACCCCATCAAAGGAGGTGTCCCAAATCTGTGAGCCTTCTTCCTCTGTGATCTGGAAAACTGTCTTTTCAAGCTATGTGGAGGGCAACTAGGCAGACTTCATAATATCAAGACTGAGATTATCCATGTCAGCACTGGGCATTGAATTATGGCCGGCTCCAGTGCCTAGGGGCAATCATGAGGGATTGTCTCTTGAACAGACAGAGAAACATAAGATGATGGGGAGCTGACTTCACAAATTTCTACCACTAGGCTGAGGATAACAGCAGGTTGGTCAATTTGCAGATTTGCATAGTCATTATAAGCTTGTCTTGCTTTAGGCTCAGGATCTTCAAGGATAGATTTCTTGAAGGACTCATTCTTCACTAGTTCAATCAGAGGCATGGGTATTCTTGAATTTTGAATTTCTGATTGAAAACTGAAAGAAGAAGGGGACCTTTCAAGGCCTCTTACCTCTATGGCTGGAACTTTGAGGATGATGGGATCTGCTGCTAGGTACTTCTGCTTATAAGCTTGTTGTTCTGCAAGGACAGCAAAATTATGAGCAGGAGCTACTTGGACATTATCCATCAAAGACCTCGGATTATATCTCTGTTGATCTTCAGTTTGCAGAGCCACTTCTCTGTCCCACTCTTGGTTGATCCGGCCTTTGAATAATGACTTCTCATAGGCAGCTTTGGTTAAAAAAGGAGCACTGCCCTTGTCTTCCATACCATGGATCTCATCATCTTCTCCAAATTTTTCTTCTTCCATGACTATATTCTGAAAAAGGGTCTTCCCCCTTGGGTCTTCATTTGCATATTTGTTTCTTTGCAAAATCTGCAACTGCTCATTTGCTCCTCTATATGGATTTGGATTTGGAAGAGCAAAGGTATTAGCAGCTCATCCTTTCCCTGAATGCTGCTCAACCTTTAATTTGGAAACTTCAGAGGCTAATGACTCTATAATCCTGGCCATTTTATCAATATTAGGATCTGAGGATGACGAGGGCTCACCCCTCTGTCTTCTTCTATCAACATTACCTTCAATCTTTTCTGCAGCCATGATATTTGATTCTACTTCCAAGGCTACATCTTGCATATCAGCCAAAGAAGCACATATTCTCTCCCTCAATAATAAATAGAAATAAGAATCGAAGGCATTAGCATAGGTGAGCTTAGCAGCGGTAGGGGTGGGTTTCACTTTAGCTGGTATCCTGTTGTACATGCCGTTAAATCTCTTATTGAAATCAGATAGTAGCTCACCATTTTCCCTCTGTAAGTTCCCAAACTCAGTATGATAGTAGAGCAAATCTTTTTTATCCCCCCAATGCTTTAGGAACACATCATCTAAGGCCTCAATGTCTGCTATAGACCTAGGGGTTAATTCTCTGAACAATTTTCTAGCCTCTCCATCAAGGCTTTGGATAAAGACTCTCATCCACACATCATCCTCATTGATATTTAGGTTATCAGCATAGCTATAAAAAGACTCAAGATGTTCTTCAGTTGTTACCCCTCTGTACCAATGAACTTAGGCATGTATTTCTGATATTCTCCTGCAGGCATGGCATTTAAAGGAATAGGGAGGACCAAGGGTCCATACCTAGCAGCTATGATTCTTTCCATTTTGGTGGGTGCTTGTGGGCCTACCATGACTGGGGTGGATGGAAGAGTACTGACAGTCTGAGAGGTAGGGAGCCGAGAAATGAATGACAGGGTTGAAGGAAACTAACAGACTGTAGGGGAGGTTTTCTTTGGACTGAGATCCAAAGGGGAACTTATTGTACAAGGAGCTTTATGGATCTCTAAGAGTATTTCTTCATTGATAGTGTTAGGTTCTATATTTTCAACATGTGCATGCTCAGCTACAAGCCTTTCTTGCAGAGATACATAAGATTGTTTAAGCTTACCTGATCCTGATGCTCCTTTCCAGGATATCTTGCTTTGCTTGATAATCTTCTCAGGGTCAGGCACTAGGTAAGCTGGTGATTTCTAAGGATTTCTCTGAGTATGCGTCACAAACTGAGCTAGAACCGTGATATGGAGTCGCCAAAGGTTGGTCCTCCAGTAGAGTTGCTAGATAGATGATTACAACCAAAAAATATGTCCAGACTTAGTCTATCATCAAAGCTGGATCTATTTCGTTCTCCGAGGGAAGCTGAGCTTCAATCTCCTCTCCCCAGCAATGGCTAGGATTCCAAGAAACTCTCCTAGGTTGTAGGTCGGAGATGCCTGGTAACATATAAATTCAACTATTCTTGCAGGTTTAATGGAAGGAATGATGGTTTGGTTCAAGCTAGATAACCACATATACTTTGTTTCACTCCAGACATGCGTGAACACCCTCAGACTACAAGGCTTTAGACCACCAAAGGCTCACAGTTTAGATATTAGGTGAACATGGAGAATACTAACCACACCAGCAGATGCACAAGACCATGATGGTCAGCTGCAACTAGTAAAGAAACATGTAAATCTAATCTACTAATGCATAGACAAGATGACAGCTCTCTTGCATCAGATAGAAAGAAACTTGAGTAACCTATTCAATGATGCATTCAACCATTTAACACAAAGATAAGATGATAGTTATCTAGTGCTAAACCTCAAATGATCAAGAACATAGCATCTCAGGCACAAGCTTAGAACAGAGGAAAATGGAGAGTGAGTAGTTAACAGCAAAATAAGCTTGTATTAGTTGAAAATGAAGACGAGACGCTGCAAGTGACAAAATATCTACAATCTCCAGAAGTTGAACCCTTACATCAAATGCCAAGCCTGATTACATCTTGTTTCTGGGTATTTATAGATTTACATTAAAATGGCACTTAGCCATTTAGGTATGGAGGGGTCATAATTGACCACCAACCGCATTTAACTGCCTGATGGAGTCTCTCACTGTGTTTGCTTGCTTCAGTGAGTGAATCTGATCTGCTCAAGTGTTCTGCCCATAACTGATAAATTCAGTTACAAGGTTGTGTTGCGTCCTTTTCCCTTTTGGCCATGTCTTCTATTAAATATGGTTGTTGGGGACTGACTGTGACTGGTACTGGCAAACGGGTTATCTCCTTCCTCGAGCAACAGAGTGGTCAAGTGGAATGCATGGGCAAACAGACAGTCGAGATGAGGGGGAAGGATAACCGTCGAATCAGGAAAATGGACGGGGGAGATGGCTCGGCGAAGGCTATCGACCAAGGCGAGAGCGGGGTGATTTGGGGCCGTCAAATCTGAAGCGGACAAATCGGACGGACATTAGGAAACGGAGTCGCGCAGGAATTTAACGAGCGGGATGGATAGGTCGGGCAGTAAATGGTATTTATCGCACTGCTTTCATGCCCTAAGCGGTCAATGCCCAAGGTCATGCGATTCCATTCAGCAATCGACACGTAATGACAGATGAGAGAGAAAAACCGCTCTCATCACGTGCTAACGTTCAATTAAGTTGTTGGAACGATGAGAGCGAATGTTGTCGCATCTTTATGGAGATGATCAGACTGTGGGGAATTTGATGGCGGGTCGCCTTTATTGGGCACGACGGGACCAATTGGATCAGCGGCGTAGATAACCGGCGGGAATTCGGTGAGGGGTTTATGAGTGTGCGGGGCCATATGGGTGAGGCTTTATGGTGGGTTGGGCTTTGGTGCTTGGGGGGCTAAGGCCAAAGAGGGTTAATTTGTCGGGTTTAGGAGGAAAAATATAGGAATGGAGGTGGCGGAGAGTAAGCGAGGTAGGAAAAAGGAAGAATAACCAATTGTGAGCCCTCTTTTGGACACAAACCAACAGACCATGCTTCTCTCTGACATTAACAAGCCAACACTACATAGCAGAGTTAACAAGAGCGACCAGGGGTTAAAAGGCTTAAAACATCAGTGGAACTCAGGAACAGGATATCCAAGTGGTTGACATGTCTCCTGAGTGTGTTGTTAATGTGGATGCGTTTGGTTCATGTTTTTTGTCGATTCCATTTCCTTAAGGTCACCAAGGAGTTTGAATCCCTTATAGTGGCCTCCCTCGTCGCATGTTTACCCCGAATGGTTGGTTGCTTAGGTAGATGTGGGAGGAGGGGGTGTTATACTTACCAAGACTGTACATTTGCATAGAAAGGATTGGGCAGAAAAGCTTCCAGAAGCTTTATGGGCATACCACACCACATGGATAAATACAATAGGACACACTCCTTATGAAATTGTTTATGGAAAGCAAGTCTTGTTTCCTATTGAGTTCTAGATAAAGACTTTTAAAACACCAACCAAGTTGGGTCTTGATTTATCAGAAGCCTAAAGACAAAGAATGGAGCAATTGAATGAAATTGATGAGATACGACAAGATGTTATTAATATAACCAATATATTATTTGTAGGAGGTTTACATTGATGAGTTATCACAGTAGGTTGATGTATCTGTTTGATTGGTTGAATCGAAATGCCAGGAAAGCTAGATGGTTGGATACCCTTAGTGAGTTCAACTTTGATATCAAATATAGTGTAAATACATCAAAGGGAAGGAGATCTGGGTTGCAGATGCTCTTAGAAAGAAGGTATAGGTAAATCATATAGCAACTATGAGCTCTTATGGGACAGAGTTACAAGATAGGATCTTGCAGGCAGGACAATGGGATGAAAAGTACATGGAGATCATGCACAGGTATAGGTACATGTACAGGTACAGGTACAGGTCATCAGGATGCAGATTAATATCCCACGGTAGATGGTTTGGTGAGATTTAGGGACAGGATCTATGTGTTGAATTGCAGTGAGCTCAAGAATATTATCTTGAGAGAGTTTCATGCCAAGCCATACTCGGGTCATCCAGGATATCAAAAGACATTGACGATGGTGAAGAAGTTCTACTATTAGTTGAATCTAAAGAAGGACGTCGCAGAGTTCGTGGCTAGATGCTTAGATTGTTAGCAGGGAAATGCAGAATGTAAGCATCCAGGTGATTTACTACAACCTTCCCTTACACTTCATGGGATTTGATACAAAATGATTTGGTCACATTGATCATATCAAGAAAATGACAAAAGATGATAAGGATAACTAGGCTGATCCATTATCCAGGCCGGTGCATTAGTGATGTTTTATAACCATGTCAGTCAACTTGCACCACATCCTTTCCACACCTTCTCTGCAACTCCTCTGTAGATCCTTGTGCTTCTTCCTAACCATCCATCTTCCACTTCCTTTATTAAAAAACAAAGTGGCCCTGTAAGGCCCTGTGAGGAATAAGTATATAAGTTCCAAATAGGTAGTTGCCCCAACGACAGTCGTTGAATCACTCTCAAGTAAACCCTCTTGTTGTGTAGATCCTTCAAATGAAGAGGCCCGCTTGGGGATGACCTCTACAACCTTGTCATGGAATGATTGAAATTCCTCCACTCATGATTTCAAATTACCCAAAAAGATAGAGGCACCTGTAATGAATGTCTATGCCTTCTCACTATTTAGCGATTCTGGAATGGAAATGGGAGGTCATTTCCATGGATTTCATAAAAAGGTATTTCGAGGAAAGTGGGGTAGCATGATTCTATTATGGTCGTTGTTGACAGGTTGTGCAAGGTAGCTCAATTCATTCCAGTAAAGACTACATATTCAACAGTGAGGTAGAACAAGTGCTCATCAGAGAGATAGTGATATTACATGTTGTTCCAAAGAAGATTGTGTCAGACAGGGATGCAAATTTCACTTCCAAGTTTTGGAAGGAGCTATTTGTAGGCTTGGGTACAAAGTTTGTCTTCAGTACAACTTATCATCTGTAGATAGATAGACAGACATAGAGGGTCAACAATATCTTGTAGGATATGTTGAGGATGTACGTGATGCATGAGTAGAGGAAATGGGAGGAGTATCTTCCATTGGTTCAGTTCGCATACAACAATGGTTATCAAGAGTCATTGAGGATGAGTCCTTTCGAGGCATTGTATGGATGAAGTTGTAACACTCCCATCATTTGGAGTGATCCAATGAACATGGTACTTATTGGACCGAATATGTTGGCAGATGTGGAGCAAGAAATGCAGGTTATAAGAAAGAATCTAAAGGCACCACAGGATAGATAAAAGATTTATGCGTATCAGCACAAGGTATTCAAGGAGTTTCAAGTTGGGGAGCATGTGTATTTGTGCATCAAGCCCAAGAAAATATCTTTGAGGATTGGTTCATGTGCCAAGTTGGCACCACGGTATTATAGGCCTTTCAAGATCCTTGAGAGGATTGGACCAATCGCATATCGACTTGCACTACATCCAACAATGAAAGTCCATAATGTTTTCCATATTTCATTTCTTAAGAAGTAAATAAAGGATGTTTATCATGTTATTGATTAGTTTGTATTACAGGTGGAGTAAGAAGGAGACTTCCAACCGAAACCTCAATGCATATTCCAGCGAAAGCATCTCATGCTCAAGAACACATCCATAAAGCAATTTAAAGTGCAGTGGAAGCATTTTGGGCCTAAAGAAGCTACATGGGAGATGGTGGATCAGATGCGGGCCCTATATCCTTCATTGTTTGGCAGATGAGGCAAAGCGGTTTTGGTTTGACATTGGTTTATGTTTGGAATATGTTTTGTTGATGTTTCGGTCATGGAAAATTTTAGGGGCTAATATTTGCCCAGTGGGCTAATTTTCCATTATTTTTCCACAAAAAGATTCACCAATTTCCATTTTTATAAAAGATGATTCGCCCAAATTTTAGAATATAAAATTATTTTACCTTAAAAATCGCCAACGTTATATAGAGACTATATATAAATGATTATAAATTTGAATAATTTTACAAATATATCAATAAACATTTTATAGTTTTCATATTAGGGATTAGTGAGATTCGCCAATGTTTTAAAGTTCAAGAAAATTTTCCATCCTTAAAATTTTCCCTGGTGGTATATGTATGTATATGTATATGGATGTAAATGTTGCCATGAGTTATTTATGAAGCTCTAATAAGTCGTATGGTTGTTATATTGTCATGGTGTCGTGATGTTTTGCTTTTGAGCAGGTATTCATTGTATTCACTGGATGTGTATTTTGGCTAAGGAAAATTGGCAAAGGCTAAGGCAAAGACATTTAAAGGTAGAAAGGCATTTTTGGCACATTTGTTTATGAAAATAAAGGAAATTAGGAGAAAATTAAGGTGAAAGGTCACATGTTGCATGTGAGGAGAAAATTGAAGGAAAATAATGGGAAATGAAGAAAATAGAGGCTTCATTCATAAAAAGTCTTATGTGGATCAGTTGGCACGATTTTTTCTAACCTTTTGTCAATTCAAGTTTGGAGCTCTCTGATTATTCTCTCTCTCTCACTATTGGTCACTTAGAGTTTTCTTGGAGCACTCTAGCTTTGGATCAAAGAAGTAAAACCAAGCAAAGGGAAAGGAAGGAATGAAAGGATCAATGAAGGAAAAGCACGATCAATCAAATTCAGCAAGAATACTTGGAGGTAAACTTTTTCATGTGTGGTTTCCTAGCTGGTTTGGACATGCATGGTTGTGCATGTTGGTTTATGGTTCTCTTGTTGTCGGTGGCATGGTTTTGTCGAGTTATGAAAATGGTTTTTATCCTAGCCTTACCTTTTTCAGGATGTCATGGTGTTGGGATGTTTATTTCAAGTTTTGAGCTTTTGTTTGCTATATGGATTTTGGAATTTGGGGCGAAGGTGGTCTCAAGTTCCATTCCCAAAGACTTAGGAATCCCTTGATCGGTTTTGGCGGGATACATGGTAAAGCCCGAGGGGGGAGTCTTGGTTAAAGGCCTAGTGATCCAGGTTTGGATTGTGGTAAAGCCTGAGAGACTGGTCTCAGTTTAGGGCCTAGAGATCTGGTATTGGATTGCAGTAAATTCTAAGAGACAAGGAGATTAAAAAATTCCTCAAGGATAATGATGGATTCCAGATGGCATTCCAAGTTCGGTTCAGTTGTGATCAAAGCACTGATTTTGGTATGATCATAATTCGATGAGGGTGGAGGTGTTTTAACCTTTGGATTCCCTTGGTTGATCTATGATATCCCACATTCATGTTTGGAATATGGCACGGGGGTGGCTGGCTGAAAGAGAGATTTGGTTCAACCATATCTACGGTCAGGTGGTATGTGGAAGTCTCGAACCTGGTCAGATTTTCCTATGATTAATAAAAGTTAAGTTCTCTTACTTTTGCACTTGTTTATATGTGGATTTAATGACTGTCATATTTCTGATATTTATATGGTTTTATGTTGGCTATAAGCATGGTTATATGACTGGTTCATGTCATGGTTATTTCATGTATTTACTTGTAATTGTTAAATTGATGGATGAAAGACCTAATTGATATTATGACAGTTCAATGGAGAAGGTGGTGATCTTTCTAGTTTTGTTTCATAAGTCCTTTCAGTCATTCATGATTTGTCTTATATCTTAGACTTGTAGGTTGCATTGATGCCAGGTGTTTGACAGTGTCAGTCCCTGTTGGGGGTGCGTAGGCCTAGTCCTGAGGTTAAATTTTGATTTGTTTATATTTTCATCATGTATTTGATGGATTCTGGAGGTTGTAACAAGTTATGGGTAGAGGCCAAGACTATGGGCTAGAAAAGTGACTCAAATATCGGGGACGATGGCACAGGTCTACTGAGAAGAGTCCATGGATGCTGGCACATAGGCCTATAAGAGCGATTTTGGATTCTAGACGTTGTCATGCTTATAGCATCAGAGCGACCAGGTGTTAAAAGGCTTAAAACATCAGTGGGACTTAGGGACAGGATATCTGAGTGTCTGACATGTCTCCTGAGTGTGTTGTTAATGTGGATGGGTTTGGTTCATGTTTTTTCTCGATTCCATTTCCTTAAGGTCACCAAGGAGTTTGAATCCCTTATACTGGCCTCTCTCATCGCATGCTTACCCCAGCTGGTCTGTTGGTTAGGTAGATGTGGGAGGAGTGGGCGTTATACTTACCAAGACTTCACATTTGCATAGAAACGATTGGGCAGAAAAGCTTCCAGAAGCTTTATGGGCATATCACACCACATGGATAAATACAACAGGACACACTCCTTATGAAATTGTTTATGGAAAGCAAGTCTTGTTTCCTATTGAGTTCTAGATAAAGACTTTTAAAACACCAACCAAGTTGGGGCTTGATTTATCAAAAGCCCAAAGACAAAGAATGGAGCAATTGAATGAACTTGATGAGATACGATAAGATGCTATTAATATAACCAAAATATTCTGTGTAAGAGGTTTACATTGATGAGTTATCACAGTTGGTTGAGGTATCTGTTTGACTGGTTGAATCCAAATGCCAAGCAAGCTAGATGGTTGGCTACCCTTAGTGAGTTCGACTTCGATATCAAATACAGTGTAAATACATCAAAGGGAAGGAGATCTGGGTTGTAGATGCTCTTAGCAAGAAGGTACAAGTAAATCATATGGCAGCGATGAGCTCTTATGGGACATAGTTACAAGATAGGATCTTGCAGGCAGGACAATGGGATGACAAGTACATGGAGATCATGCACAGGTATAGGTAGATGTACAGTTAGAGTTACAGGTGATCAAGGTGCAGATTATCATCTCACGGCAGATGGTTTGGTGATATTTAGGGACATGATCTATGTGCTGAATTGCAGTGAGCTCAAGAAGATTATCTTGAGAGAGTTTAATGCCAAGCCATACTCGGGTCATCCAGGATATCAGAAGACATCGACGATGGTGAAGAAGTTATACTATTGGTTGAATCTGAAGAAGGACGTCACAGATTTCGTGGCTAGATGCTTAGATTGTGAGCAGGTAAATGCAGAATGTAAGCATCCAGGTGATTTACTACAACCTATTGCGATTCTGGAATGGAAATGGGAGGTCATTTCCATGGATTTCATAAAAAGGTATTTCAAGGACAGTGAGGCAACATGATTCTATTATGGTCATTGTTGACAGTTTGAGCAAGGTAGCTCACTTCATTCCAGTAAAGACTACATATTCAATAGTGAGGTAGCACAAGTGTTCATCAGAGAGATAGTGATATTGCATGGTGTTCCAACGATGATTGTGTCAGAAAGGGGTGCAAATTTCACTTCCAAGTTTTGGAAGGAGCTATTTGTAGGCTTGGGTATAAAGTTTGTCTTCAGTACAACTTATCATCCGTAGATAGATAGACAAACATAGAGGATCAACAAGATCTTAAAGGATATGTTGAGGATGTACATGATGCACGAGTAGAGGAAATGGGAGGAGTATCTTCCATTGGTTGAGTTCACATACAACAATGGTTATCAGAAGTCATTGAGGATGAGTCCTTTGGGGGAATTGTATGGACAAAGTTGTAACACTCCCATCAGCTGGAGTGACCCAGTGAACATGGTACTTATTGGACCGGATATGTTGGAAAACGTGGAGTAGGAAATGTAGGTTATAAGGAAGAATCTAAAAGCAGCACAAGATAGACAAAATATTTATGTAGATCAGCACAAGGTATTCAAGGAGTTTCACGTTGGGGAGCATGTGTATTTGCGCATCAAGCCCAAGAAAATATCTTTGAGGATTGGCTCATGTGACAAGTTGGCACCACGGTATTGTGGGCCTTTCAAGATCCTTGAGAGGATTGGACCAATTGCATATTGACTTGCACTACCTCCAACAGTGAAAGTCCATGATGTTTTCCATATTTCATTGCTTAAGAAGTAAATAAAGGATGTTTATCATGTTATTGATTAATCTGTATTGCAGGTGGAGAAAGAAGGAGACTTCCAACCGAAACCTCAATGAATATTCCAACAGAAGCATCTCATGCTTAGGAATAGAGCCATAGAGCAACTTAAATTGCAGTGGAAGCATTTTGGACCTGAAGAAGCTACATGGGAAATGGTGGATCAGATGCAGGCGCTATATCCTTCATTGTTTGTTGGTTGAGGCAAAGTGAATTTGGTTTGATGTTGGTTTATGTTTGGAATATGTTTTGTTGATGTTTCAATATATGTATGTATATGTATATGGATGTAAATACCGCCATGAGTTATTTAGGAAGCTCTAATAAGTGGTATGGTTGTTATATTGTCATGGTGTCATGATGTTTTTCTTTTGAGCAGGTATTCATTGTAAATATTGCAACTAGATAAGTTATAAAGCTCCATGGGCATTATGTTTTATTTTCAGCGGTTTTGCTAAGGTCTTTGTGTGGTTTAACATCGAGGATGGTGCTCCCCAAGGGGTAGAGTTCTATAAGAACCCTGATGAAAATTTCATGTAATAAAAGTTAATAAAGACTAAATAAGACCACGGTTAAGGGACACTTATTCCAAGTTGAATGTTCGGCAAAGATATCCTAGTGGGCATCACTGGATGTGTGTTTTGGGTAAGGAAAATTGGCAAAGGCTAAGGCAGTGACAATAAAAGGCAGAAAGGCATTTTTGGCACATTTGTTTGTGAAAATAAAGGAAACTGGGAGAAAATTAAGGTGAAAGGTCACATGTTGCATGTGAGGAGGAAATTGAAGGAAAATAATGGGAAATGAAGAAAATAGAGGCCTCATTCATAAAAAGGCTTATGAGGATTAGTTGGCAAACTCTTTTCTAACCTTTTGTCAGTTCAAGTTTGGAGCTCTCTCATTATTTTCTCCCTCTCTATCTCACTATTGGTCACTTAGAGTTTTCTTGGAGTACTCTAGCTTTGGATCAAGGAAGGAAAACCAAGCAAAGGAAAGGAAGGAAAGAAAGGATCAAGGAAGGAAAAGCACGATCAAGCAAATTCAGCAAGAATACTTGGAGGTAACCTTTTGCATGTGTGATTTCCTAGCTAGTTTGGATATGCATGGTTGTGCATGTTGGTGTATGGTTCTCTTATTTTCGGTGGCATTGTTTTGTTGGGTGATGAAAATGGATTTTAGCCTAGCCTTACCTTTTTCTGGATGTCATGGTGTTGGGATATTTATTTCAGTTTTTGAGTTTTTGTTTGCTATATGGATTTTGGAATTCGGGGCGAATGTGGTCTCAAGTTCCATTCCCAAAGGCCTAGGAATCCCTTGATTGGTTTTGGTGGGATACATGGTAAAGCCCGAGGGAGAAGTCTCGATTTAAGGCCTAGTGATCCAGGTTTGGATTGTGGTAAAGCTTGAGAGACTGGTCTCAGTTTAGGGCCTAGAGATCTAGTATTGGATTGCAATAAAGCCTAAGAGACAAGGAGACAAAAAATCCTCAAGGATAGTGTGTAATGTCCCTTAATAATAAATAATCAATAATAAAAATAATAAATTTAAATTATTAATAATAATAAATAATTAATATTAAAAAAATACAAAAAAATAAATATAACATAAATAAAATAGTAATAATAAATAACAATACTAAAGTTCTAAATAAATATAAATAGAAATAAAACAAGAAAGCAGTGAAAATCAGTAAAGCTATCAAAAAGTAAAAAACAAAAGAAATCAAACAAAAAAACAATAAAGTTGCATGTGGACACTTGGAGTGTGTGCATGTGGTTCCCCTTCCAATGTTTGCTCTATTTAATAGATGGTGAGGAAGATGGGAGGCATTCCATCATTCCATGATTCCATCATCCTTTCTCTTGGGAGAATAGTGTTTTGAGACAAAGGATTCCCTGGCAGTAGTACATTGATTGAGGGCTCGGGGGTGGCCATTTGTAGCAAGATTTTGTGCAATTGAGCCTACGGTTGGGTGGAGAGTCGTCCTCAAGACTTTGTTGCAGTTAGCAGAATTCAACTAGTGTTCAACCCCGAAATCACAAGTGAAGAACATCAATGGTATCTCATTGAAGCAATTGCATTGTCATCTTGCATTTTATATCCTAAAACTTACCTCCAAGCATAAGATTGGTTATATAAATATATAGGATCACCTTCTCCACCATTCAATTTGAGAAGTGAGCCCCCATTCATGGTTAAAACAAGTTACCTTACAGTTCTCTTGCAAGGAATCCCAACATATCAAACGCTCAGCCATGGGAGCATGGAAGCATATATGTGCACTACATATCAACATTAAATGAAAATTTATGAATTTAATTTATATTCAAAAATATATGCACGCATGTTATAGAATAGTTCATGCAACCAATTGTGAATAACAACAATAGGAAATTTGGCGATGTACTTAACTAACTAATATGTAAATTATCAATTTTTAGTTGAAAGAAGTGGAAATGATTATTGAAAATTTATTAACAACTTGATGAAAACATGATATTAATAGTTGGTATTCAATGTTTGTACAAGTAAATGAAATTGATTTTTATGATGAATCATGATAAGAATGCTTATAGAGTATTATTCTATATTTGATAAGTATTGAGATGCTTCTCATATTGACAATGTTTCATGATATGATGGTATGAGGGTGATCATGCCCATGTGGTTCATATTTATATAGTTGTTACAATAGTGATGATGTATACTTATGATGATTATGATATGCATAGGCATTATGATGTTATGTCAAGGTATATTGACATATTCATTTACTACATGATGTTAGGTATTTAATGTTGAATACTCATGATGGATATGATATGTATAACATGGCAGAGGAATTATGATGCTATAATATGAGGTTTATTGACATGTGGCTCATTTATTATGTGAAGTCATGATATATCTTTGATGCAAATATGTGATAGTTGCATATAAATTTATGACATGCATGAGCATGCAGTTCGTTATTTTGTGATAAACAATGATGAATGTTCTCATGATGACATGCAAGACTTGGCATGTGGATTATTTTCTATGATACTATGATGGTATAGCTAATGCATTGGTTGCATGTTGAGATGTGGTAACTGACAGGAACTCCACAAACAGGCCGAGAGGGTCGGTTTATTTGTTGATCTCGTGCGAGCCCATACGCACGAGGGAGAATAAGTAACACCATATGGGCTAGGGACAAACTCAATCAACACTACATATGCCAGTGGTTCCTTTGTCTTGTGTAGCTCTTGATGGATAGTTCTTGAAGGGCTACGGGACCATCTTCAGGAGGCCAAGTGCCTAATGTTTTAGGCTAGGTGCCTGTTATTGGATTGGGATGTCGGAGTCTGGTGGGGGTGTAAGGACTTCGATGTAGGTTTTAACCCCGTACAGAAATTACCTGCATATGAATTCTAAATCACAAAAAAAATAAAAATGCGAGAGCATAACACATAAAACACATATACACAGAGATTTCCCACTGGATCTCAAAATCGAGTCTACCAGCTTGATTTTTCATTATTATTCCTTTCAATGTTACAATACATATTTATACATGTCGAAGCATCCAATACCATGGACCGAAAAACCATCGCGTCCAAAACCATGGGTAGGTTCGCCCAACCTAATATAGGGTCCAAAAAAAAAATTCTCGGGGCGCTGCCCCAAACCCCGTAGAGGGGGGCTACCCGCCCCCCTCAAGCCCCCCGGACAGTGGGGGGCTGCCGCCCCCCCTCTAACCCCCCGGTTCACTACGTAGGTTAGTCGTGGAAAGAATATAACACAACCCAACATTCGATGCCTAGCGTTGTGCGCCTTAGTAGTTGTGGAGGGAGTAGGCCAGCCTTGTGAGATGTCCGGAGTCATTGAGAAATATACCGGATGCTTGCCTTGGGGCAGATGAGGTCTGAGTCAGGCACGAGCCTCGGGGCTAGCCTTGGACTAAGATACAGACCGGGGAGGCTTATGCCTAGTTCCAAAAGTGGGAAAAAGGATAGAGGTTCCTTGAGATTTCCCGGATGTTGTGAAAACTTTCAATGCCTACTAGCTATACTAGTTCAGCAGAGGGTGTCGAGAGAACATGAAGTAATAAATAACAAAATAAAATGTTAAATAATTCAACTTAACTTCGGGACAAAGTTCCTTAAAGTGGGAGAGTATGTAATGTCCCTTAATAATAAATAATAAATAATATAATATTAAAAAAAATACAAGAAAATAAATAATAAAATAATAAATAACAATACTAAAGCTCTAAATAAATAGAAATAGAAATAAAACAAGAAAGCAGTGAAAATCAGTAAAGCTATCAAAAAGTTAAAAACATGAAAACAGTAAAGTTTCATGTGGACACATGGAGTGTGTGCATGTGGTTCTCCTTCCAATGTTTGCTCTATTTAATAGATGGTGAGGAAGATGGGAGGCATTCCATGATTCCATCATCCTTTCTCTTGGGAGAATAGTGTTTTGAGACAAAGGATTCCCTGGAAGTAGTACGTTGATTGAGGGCTCGAGGGTGGCCAGTTGTAGCAAGATTTTGTGCAATTGAGCCTACAGTTGGGTGGAGAGTCGTCCCCAAGACGTTGTTGCAGTTAGCAGAATTCAACTAGCATTCAACCTCGAAATCAAAGGTGAGGAACATCATCACCACAGGTAATATTCCACAGCGATGTTACATAGTGATGGATTCCATATGGCATTCCAAGTTCGGTTCAGTTGTGATCAGAGCACTAGTTTTGGTATGACCACGATTCGATGAGGGTGGAGGAGTTTTAACCTTTGGATTCCCTTGGTTGATCTATGATATCCCACATACATGTTTGGAATATGGCATGGGGGTGACTGGCTGAAAGAGAGATTTGGTTCAACCATGTCTATGCTCGGGTGGTATGTCGAAGTCCCAAACCTCGTCAGATTTTCCTATGATTAATAAAAGTTAAGTTCTCTTACTTTTGCACTTGTTTATATGTGGAGTTAATGACTGTCATATTTCTGATATTTATGTGGTTTTATGTTGGCTATAAGCGTGGTTATATGATTGGTTCATGTCATGGTTATTTCATGTATTTACTTGTAATTGTTAAATTGATGGATGCAAGACCTAATTGATGCTATAACAGTTCAATGGAGAAGGTGGTGATCTTTCTGGTTTTGTTTCATAAGTCCTTTCAGTCATTCATGCTTTGTCTTGTATATTAGACTTGTAGGTTGCATTGCTACCAGGTGTTTGACAGAATTTCAGTCCCTGTTGGGGGTGCGTAGGCCTAGTCCTGAGGTTGAATTTTGATTTGTTTATATTTTCATCATGTATTTGATGGATTCTGGAGGTTGTAACAAGTTCTGGGCAAAGGTTGAGATTATGGGCTAGAAAAGTGACTCAAATATCGGGGACGATGGCACAGGTCTACTGAGAAGAGTCCATGGATGCTAGCACATAGGCCTGTGAGAGCGATTTTGGATTATGGACATTGTCATGCTTATAACATGAGAGCGACCAAGGGTTAAAAGGCTTAAAACATCAGTGGGACTTAGGAACAGGATATCTGAGTGGTTGACATGTCTCCTGAGTGTGTTGTTAATGTGGATGGGTTCGGTTGATGTTTTTTGTCAATTCCATTTCCTTAAGGTCACCAAGGAGTTTGAATCCCTTATAGTGGCCTTTCTCGTTGCATGTTTACCCCGCTCGTCGGTTGCTTAGGTAGATGTGGGAGGAGGGGGCGTTATACTTACCAAGACTGTACATTTGCATAGAAAGGATTGGGCAGAAAAGCTTCCAGAAACTTTAAGGGCATATCACACCACATGGATAAATACAACAGGACACACTCCTTATGAAATTGTTTATGGAAAGAAAGTCTTGTTTCCTATTGAGTTCTAGATAAAGACTTTTAAAACACCAACCAAGTTGGGTCTTTATTTATCAGAAGCCCAAAGACAAAGAATGGAGCAATTGAATGAACTTGATGAGATACGACAAGATGCCATTAATATAACCAAAATACTATGTGCAGGAGGTTTACATTGATGAGTTATCACAGTTGGTTGAGGTATTTGTTTGACCAGCTAAATCGAAATGCTAGGCAAGCTAGATGGTTGGATACCCTTGGTGAGTTCGACTTCGATATCAAATACAGTGTAAATACATCGAAGGGAAGGAGATCTGGGTTGCAGATGCTCTTAGCAAGAAGGTACAAGTAAATCATATAGTAGCTATGAGCTCTTATGGGACAGAGTTACAAGATAGGATCTTGCAGGCAGGACAATGGGATGACAAGTACATGGAGATCATGCACAAGTATAGGTACATGTACAAGTACAAGTACAGGTGATCAGGATGCAGATTACCATCTCACGGAAGATGGTTTGGTGAGATTTAGGGACATGATCTATGCGCTGAATTGCAGTGAGCTCAAGAATCTTATCTTGAGAGAGTTTCACGCCAAGCCATACTTGGGTCATCTAGGATATCATAAGACATTGACGATGGTGAAGAAGTTCTACTATTAGTTGAATCTGAAGAAGGACGTCACAGAGTTCGTGGCTAGATGCTTAGATTGTCAGCAGGTAAATGCAGAATGTAAGCATCCAGGTGGTTTGCTACAACCTATTGCGATTCTGGAATGGAAATGGGAGGTCATTTCCATGGATTTCATAAAAAGGTGTTTTGAGGACAGTGAGGTAGTATGATTCTATTATAGTCATTGTTGACAGGTTGAGAAAGGTAGCTCACTTCATTCCAGTAAAGACTACATATTCAATAGTGAGGTAGCACAAGTGTTCATCAGAGAGATAGTGATATTGCATGGTGTTCCAAAGAAGATTGTGTCAGACAGGGATGCAAATTTCACTTCCAAGTTTTGGAAGGAGCTATTTGTAGGCTTGGGTACAAAGTTGGTCTTCATTACAACTTATCATCTGTAGATAGATAGACAGACATAGAGGGTCAAAAAGATCTTGTAGGATATGTTGAGGATGTATGTGATGCACGAGTAGAGGAAATGGGAGGAGTATCTTCCATTGGTTGAGTTCACATACAACAATGGTTATCAGGAGTCATTGAGGATGAGTCCTTTCGAGGCATTGTATGGACAAAGTTGTAACACTCCCATCAGCTGGAGTGATCCAGTGAACATGGTACTTATTGGACTGGATATGTTGGCAGACGTGGAGGAGGAAATGCAGGTTATAAGGAAGAATCTAAAGGTAGCACAAGATAGACAAACGATTTATGCAGATCAGCACAAGGTATTCAAGGAGTTTCAGGTCGGGGAGCATGTGTATTTGTGCATCAAGCCCAAGAAAATATCTTTGAGGATGGGTTCATGTGCCAAGTTGGCACCACGGTATTGTAGGCCTTTCAAGATGCTTGAAAGGATTGGACCAATTTCATATTGACTTGCACTGCCTCCAACAGTGAAAGTCCATGATGTTTTCCATACTTCATTACTTAAGAAGTAAATAAAGCATGTTTATCATGTTATTGATTAGTCTGTATTGCAGGTGAAGCAAGAAGGAGACTTCCAAATGAAACCTCAATGCATACTCCAATGGAAGCATCTCATGCTCAAGAATAGAGCCATAGAGCAAGTTAAAGTGCAGTGGAATCATTTTGGGCCTGAAGAAGCTACATGGGAGATGGTGGATAAGATGCGGGCCCTATATCCTTCATTGTTTGTCGGTTGAGGCAAAGTGGTTTTGGTCTGATGTTGGTTTATGTTTGGAATATGTTTTGTTGATGTTTCGGTATATGTATGTATATGTATATGTATGTAAATACCGCCATGAGTTATTTATGAAGCTCTAATAAGTCGTATGGTTGTTATATTGTCATGGAGTCATGATGTTTTGCTTTTGAGCAGGTATTCATTGTAAATATTGCAACTAGCTAAGTTATAAAGCTCCATGGGCATTATGTTTTATTTTCAGCAGTTTTGTTGAGGTCTTGGTGTGGTTTAACATCGAGGATGGTGTTCCCCAAGGGGGAGAGTTCTATAACAACCCTGGTGAAAATTTCATGTAAGAAAAGTTAATAAAGACAAAATAAGAACACGGTTAAGGGACACTTATTCCAAGTTGAATGTCGGGCAAAGATATCCTAGTGGGCATCACTAGATGTGTGTTTTGGCTAAGGAAAATTGGCAAAGGCTAAGGCAAAGACATTAAAAGGCAGAAAAGCATTTTTTGCAAATAAAGGAAATTAGGAGAAAAGTAAGGTGAAAGGTCACATGTTGCATGTGAGGAAGAAATTGAAGGGAAATAATGGGAAATGAAGAAAATAGAGGCCTCATTCGTAAAAAGGCTTATGAGGATCAATTGGCAAGCTTTTCTCTAACCTTTTGCCAATTCAAGTTTGGAGCTCTCTCATTATTCTCTCTCTCTCACTCTCTCACTATTGGTCACTTAGAGTTTTCTTGGAGCACTCTAGCTTCGGATCAAGGAAGGAAAACCAGGCAAAGGGAAAGGAAGGAAAGAAAGTATCAAGGAAGGAAAAGCATGATTAAGCAAATTCAGCCAGAATACTTGGAGGTAACCTTTTGCATGTGTGATTTCCTAGTTGGTTTGTACATGCATGGTTGTGCATGTTGGTGCATGGTTCTCTTGTTGCCGATAGCATGGTTTTGTCGGGTTATGAAAATGGTTTTTAGCCTAGCCTTACCTATTTCTAGATGTCATGGTGTTGGGATGTTTATTTTAGTTTTTGAGCTTTTGTTTGCTATATGGATTTTGGAATTCAGGTGAAGGTGGTCTCAAGTTCCATTCCCAAAGGCCTAGGAATCCCTTGATCGGTTTTGGCGGGATACATGGTAAAGCCCAAGGGAGAAGTCTCTTTTTAAGGCCTAGTGATCTAGGTTTGGATTGTGGTAAAGCCTAAGAGACTGGCCTCAGTTTAGGGCCTAGAGATCCGGTATTGGATTGCGGTAAAGCCTAAGAGACAAGGAGACAAAAAATTCCTCAAGGATAGTGATGGATTCCAAATGGCATTCCAAGTTCAGTTCGGTTGTGATCAGAGCACTGGTTTTGGTATGATCACGATTCGATGAGGGTGGAGGTGTTTTAACCTTTGGATTCCCTTGGTTGATCTATGATATCCCACATTCATGTTTAGAATATGGCACAGCGGTGACTGGCTGAAAGAGAGATTTGGTTCAACCATGCCTACGGTCAGGTGGTATGTGGAAGTCCCGAACCTGGTCAGATTTGCCTATGATTAATAAAAGCTAACTTCTCTTACTTTTGCACTTGTTTATATGTGGATTTAATGACTGTCATATTTATGATATTTATATGGTTTTATGGTGGCTATAAGCGTGGTTATATGACTGGTTCATGTCATGGTTATTTCATGTATTTACTTGTAATTGTTAAATTGATGGATGCAAGACCTAATTGATGTTATATTAGTTCAATGGAGAAGGTGGTGATCTTTTTGGTTTTGTTTCATAAGTCCTTTCAGTCATTCATGCTTTGTCTTGTATCTTAGACGTGTAGGTTGCATTGATGCCAGGTGTTTGACATAATGTCAGTCCCTGTTGGGGGTGCACAGGCCTAGTCCTGAGGTTGAATTTTGATTTGTTTATATTTTCATCATGTATTTAATTGATTCTGGAGGTTGAAGCTCTGGGCAGAGGCCAAGATTATGGGCTAGAAAAGTGATTCAAATATCGGGGACGATGGCACAGGTCTACTGAGAAGAGTCCATGGGTGTTGGCACATAGGCCTATGAGAGCGATTTTGGATTCTGGACGCTGTCATGCTTATAGCATCAGAGCGACCAGGGGTTAAAAGGCTTAAAACATCAGTGGGACTCAAGGACAGGATATCTGAGTGGCTGACAAGTCTCCTGAGTGTGTTGTTAATGTGGATGGGTTTGGTTGATGTTTTTTGTTGATTCCATTTCCTTAAGGTCACCAAGGAGTTTGAATCCCTTATAGTGGCCTCCCTCGTCGCATGTTTACCCCAACTGGTCGGTTGCTTAGGTAGATGTGGGAGGAGGGGGTGTTATACTTACCAAGCCTGTACATTTGCATAGAAAGGATTGGGCAGAAAAGCTTCCAGAAGCTTTATGGGCGTATCACACCACATGGATAAATATAACAGGACACACTCCTTATGAAATTGTTTATGGAAAGCAAGTCTTGTTTCCTATTGAGTTCTAGATGAAGACTTTTAAAACACCAACCAAGTTGGGTCTTGATTTATCAGAAGCCCAAAGACAAAGAATGGAGAAATTGAATGAACTTGATAAGATACGACAAGATGCTATTAATATAACCAATATATTCCAACAACAAAGATCTAGATGACATGATAATTTTATCAAAGAAATTAAATTTTATCCTAGTGATTGGGCATTTTTTTTAATTCAAAATTTAAAGATTTTCAAGGAAAATTTCAAACTCATTGGCTTGGTCCTTATGAGATTGAAATTGTCTTTGGTCCTTATGAACAATTAGAATCATAGCCGTTGATGATGAAAAAATGACCTTCCTTGTAAATGGTCATAGATTACGAATATATTATAAACCATTAACAAGGTAAGAATTCATAAGAAATCTGCAAGATAATCTTGATTTGAAGTTGATCAAGGAAGATTCTTCTTCCTCTCCAACTTAGTCTTCTACTTTATTTTTCAAAATAATATATATATATATACACAAAATGGATAAAAAAATAATTGTATAAACATGAAAACCAACATCGTTGGCATCTTTATACAAAAAATCCACGTTGAAAACCAAGAGTTCTTGGCAACTTAGATTTTATTTTCCCTATTCTAGTTCCATTTTCTTTTTAACCCTCTTTTCTCTTTTGAAAAATAAAGTAGCTATAGAATTGTCAACAATCTGCAACTCTGATAGAATTCTGCAACTGACTTGGCATATTGCAACCAGGGCAGATGGAGATCATGGTTAAAGTGAATTCAATGAAGATTGCAGCTGGAGCAACATGACAACCTACAAAAGACAAATCAAAATCAGTAAGACAAAGGATCTAAGGTTTGCAAATTTTAAGTTATATAATAAAGGTAAAACATTTTAGTTATGAAATAAATGATGAAGTAACCATTGCCATACTGAATAATGATTACCCTTATTACTCTCACATGACTTCGGTTTTAACGAAAGCATCTATGTCTTGTCAACTAAGTTAGTCATGAACCTTGACATAATTTGAAATCTACCCTCTGCTCTCTATTCATCATTCCACTTCATGCACAATACTTCCATTTACCATTCCACTTAGCCATGTTTCATTGCTAAGACTGCCCACGCCTAAATTTTGTTTCTCTAATCCATTCCATACTCAAACTCATTCCACTCCTTAACCTTTTCAAAAGAGCAATTATGGGCTAAGATTCTCTAACATGGGGGTCATTGTAAGATTAGAGCCGAATGGGGTTATGTTTCTTGAAGGATACCCACAGGTCAAACAATTGTTGTCGCGGGCACGATGGTTAGAATTATGGAGACTTTTGATGGGCACGAGAAAGAGGTGACAAAGTCTTTTGCTAGGGCATACGATGGCATTGAAACAAAAATTGGGGATGTGAAGCTCGTTTTGACAGAGTCTTTCGTAGAAAAAGCTATCAGATTACCAAGAATTGGAGAGAGTTGGTTCAAGAATAGAAAAATTGAACAGAAATAATGGAAATTTTTCCTCAAGAATCCAAGTATGGACATTTATATGTTTAAAAAGGGCATACCAATCACAAATTTGAAGAATAAATGGAGGAAATTTCAATTGATCATTCAAAAGTTTATAACTTGTGAAGGAAGATTCGCTAACATGTTCTTGTATCATGCATGCTCAATGATGATTTTTCTTGATGGAAATGAAATTAACCTACCATATTTTCTACTTCGTAGCTTAAGAAAGATGGCTGGTAATGTTCAAAGGAAGATAAAATCTATAGATAATGCCCTATACCATCATGGCCTAGTGAAAATCCTGATTGAGGCCCTTCTGAGAAACATAGGAGATAATTGGGAAGGTTTTACAAATCATTTTAAGGAAGTAGAAAAAGAAGAGCCTAGTGGTAAGACCAGGAAGAGTAGAAGAAAAATGCCTTCAAACCCTAAAGAAAACTCACCAGAGCAAGAAACACAGCAAGGGCAATACTATGATGATGAAACCCCTCTTATAACTATGTTAAAAACTCTTAAACAAAAGAATGTTAGAAGAAAGACAACCAGCAATACAAAGGAAAGATCATCAAAAGAAAAAATAGAGCAAGAAGAAATTAAAAAGAGCCCAGAACTATTGAAAAACCACCATCAATTGTAAGAAGAAGTGCAAGGCTCAACAAAACGATGCATGAACAGTCACATTAGTCCTCAAGAATTATCGATTTAGAGGAAGAAGAAAAGGAACCAAAAGTTCCATCACCAAGAATTTCATCACCAATTGCTAGTCTAGCTAGAAGAACTACAGAGTTCAATCCTATCCAATAGGAAATTTATTACTATATAGATTCTTTGGAAAGAAGAGCTACAGGTAAATTTGTTGCATCATTCTCAAAACAAGATGAAAATGAAGCAATTCATTCTAATATTTTAGGAGAACTCCAAGTTGAAGACACCCTCAAGCAAGAAATTTATGAATTTGAAATATTGAATAGATATTTGAAGTAGGAGAATGAAACAGTAAATGCACATAATGAAATATAAAGAACCCAAAATGACAACATCCTACTACATCTTGGTTTATGGTATAAGAAAAATAAGAAATTGACAACTAAAAACAAATTTCTTAGGAGGAAGATTATAAGTCTGCAACGCAAAATTTTGATGAAGAAACTGAGAATGGAAGTCACCATCAAGAAAGCAAGAAGGACTAATTTGGATGTCCTTGCTCAAGTATATGAAAAAGCTCAGTGATAGAAAAGAATCACAAATTCTGAAATTTTGCATGAGGACATGCAATGTCTTCCGTGTGGGGGAATGTTGAACCCCAAAATTGCCTCTTTTTGACAACCTTCTTATACTCCATTCTCCCTTTTTGACCTTCATAACTCTAATTTTGGTGTCAATTTACAAGTTTTATGGCATAACACGTATATAATCATCTTCTATTTCATAAATATAATTTTTCTTTATTATTTAACTCAATATTTACCCGAGCTACTAAATTACAATGATTTTGCAGTTGATGTATGATTCTTCAACTAAGTCCAAGGTTTGATGGATTACGAAGCTTCAACCAAATAACAGGGCATATGGGTAGTTGGAAATTAGCTAGTACAACGATTTGTTCCTCTTTCATAGCCTGGATCGATAAAGAAGACACCCTAGCAGCTCGGTCAAAGGAAAAGTCAACCACCGTAAGAGGTGAACAAGGCGAGCGAGATGCAGATTTTTAACCTCATGATTTGCTGCGATGATAGCCAATCACGAGAAGATCATGTTATCTTATCTTTCAAAGTTAATTTTAGTTAATGTTGATTATCATAAGGCGTAATTCTCTGAAACATTTAATGCGTAAGAGTTTTATAAATATTCCTCTCAACATAGCAGACACGGACTTGAATTTGATAGTGTAAACACTTTGTTTTTATATACAAACTCTATTTCTCTGTTGTGTGATCCAATGCATGGTTAATCATCTCGTGAAAGCATCATATTGATACTTGCTTCTCATAGGAGGGCCCTGTTGAGATAGTAAGGTTTCATTTTAATTGCAGATTAGTATTTCGTTCTGTGTTTTCTGTAGGATTTTGTTTGTTTAAATTTTAATTTTAAATGTGAATTTAAGACTGTTTTAATAACAGGTTCATCTATTCATTTTATTGTTGTGTGAAGCAATATCTCTTGTGCACATGGACAAAGCATAAGTTTATATTGATCAGTAACATAGCTTTACATTGCAGATACATAGATAGGATTTTAATTTGCAAAGATAATTCTTCTTTTTGTCAAGAGTAGATTCATTTACAATGTTAAGGTCTCGATTTCAAGCAAGTGTGATTTTAGTTAAAATCAAGTGTGTGTGTGTGTAATTTCATTCAAAGCAAGAGTGTGTGTGTGAATCTATTTGAAGAAAGTGTGTGTGTGATTTTATTTCAAGCAAAGTGTGTGTGTGATTTTATTTTTAATAAGTGCGAAGCAAGTGTGAAGTTTATTTCAAGAAGAGTGTGATCTTTCTTTTAAGAAAAAGCAATAGAATTGATTTCATTTTTATGAGTGATTTATTTACTTACATAGTTGTAAAGAAACATGCGCATTTTGATATGTCAAATTAACTTAGGAATTGTTTGAGTGACAAGGACTCTTAACACATACAGTGCACATACATTTCATCAATTTACTAGCCATGGTTGATAATTCATGTAAGTAATCTAACATCAATTAAATTACCAAACAAACCCTATTTATGTCTCTTGATGGACTAAGTGGTAGCTAGAGAGTAGAACGGGTGCGAAGGATCGAAAGGACAAGATACAACATAGAGACAGTAGTGAAATTGTCATTGTATCTTATATTCCCTAAATTGTTGTATTATTCATATTGGTTTAATATAACGAAGATTGGGTTGTACATATTAGTACAATATTTTCTAAAAAGTTGTATATACTTGTGCATATGTGATTTACTGCTTTATATTTTCCATTGTGCAAAGTAGTTATGTTGAGATTCTTGGTTTGGTAGCGTTAAATATTCTAAGATTCTATCCTAGATACAAGGTCATGGAAATTCAACAAGGTATCAGAGGGTGTCTGAGCTACTTTGGAAGACAGTGAATCAATGTGTGCACAATGAAGTACAACTTAAGAGGGAGTTGGTCACATTATAGGTGAAGGGATCACTATAATGTCAAAGTTACAGGTTGGTCTTTGATATGAGGACAAGTTGGAGGGGTTGTCCAACAATAGTCCATGGAAGGAAAGGATCAAGTTGGTCTTGCAGTTCAACAAGATCTGGGAGTTCACCGAGAAAGCCATTAAGAAGCCAACTAACCCAAAGGAGCTGGAAGTGTATGAGGATTTGGATACGAGGGCAAGATTGATCATCCTAGATGGTGTGAAGGATCCCCTAATACCTCATTTGTCCAGGAAGAACATTGCACATGAGATGTGGATGGCTCTTCAGAATTTGTTCCAAAATAAGAACAAGAACTAGGTATTGGTATTGGAGGATAAGTTCAAGTCCACCAAGATGATATAGGGTAAAGGAGTGACTTTGTATCTGATGATATTGTCTCGGGTCAATGATGAGCTTGTTGTTGTCGGTGTGACTATTTCAGATTCAGATATGGTGATGATTACCTTGAAAGGGTTTACTCTAGAATGGAAGCCCTTCATCAAAGGAATCATTGCTAGGGACAAGTTGTTAGACTGGAATATGTTGTGGGACAACTTCATTCAGGAAGAGTTGTAATACGAGGATCTTCATCCGAAGAAGAGGGCTTCAGATGATGACATGGCACTTGCAGTACGAATGAAGGGTAAGTAAAAGAAGGACTTGAGTAAAGTCAAGTGTTTCAACTGTGGCAAGATGGGTCATTTTTCATCAAGATGTTTCATGAAGAAGAAGGGATATGATGAGAAGAAGAAAGGGAATCACGTTGTTGGTGTTTCCACTTATGCTGAGATAAATGCTCTCACCAGAAGGTTGGAGGAGGAGGACTTTTCTACGATCTCTCATTTCTCACCAGGTACTATCAATGGGGATGGATGGTAAGTGGACAGTGGTGCAACGAAGCATATGACAGGGTCACAGGAGCTTTTCAAGACTCTAACTGAATGGGACATGAAGTTTCACATGGTGTTGGGAAACAAGAGTTAGAAGGAGATATGAGGATCGCAAGTTGTGCCATTCAGGATGGACATAGGACGGGTGATGCAGGTCTAGGATGTACTGTTTGTACCAGGACTGAGATATAGCGTGATATTTGTCTCAATGATCAAGAAGAAGGGATTTGAGGTCTTGTTCTAGGATGGGAAGGCAAGAATCAGGCCAGAGGCTCTGGCTCCGATAGTATTATACTGGGAGTTAGAGAGCATGGTCTATACAGGCTGAAGAGTAAGCTTATGGATCATGGAAAGAAGAAGTAGGTGGAGCAGGTACAGGTTCCAGAGAAGTAGGTGTAGGTGCAGGCTTCATAGCTACAGGTACAAGTTCCAGAGAAGAAGGCCCAGGTTCTAAAGGCTCAGAGGGAGTTGAGTTCTAGCGGGAGCTTGTAGATTCAAAGGGAGACTTTGTAGCCTAAGAAGAGCTCGTGGTCAGTAGGGAGCAAGGGTGCTCCTACATCCGCCAAGAAGGAATCGTGGAGGGATTAGAAAGTGATACAAGAGAAGAAGAAGAAGTAGGATGCTTCCAGTGACAACACCACTTCCAAGAGAGGTATAGTTCATGCTACAGGGATTGTTGTAGTGGTGAGCGCCAGGAGTTGGGCGAGTGTTGCGAGTAATGATGATGATGATGAGTTACTTCTTAGTCTTGGAAGTACCTCCCTCGCTAAGAGGGAGTGTCGATTTTTTGAATAGCTTGGGAGGTACTCCAAGCCCTAGGGTTCATGGTTTGGAGAGTAGAGCACCACAAGAGTCATTTGTGGGCTTGGAAACCAAGGTTGGGGTTTTTCACCCATCAATTTTTGGGCCAAAACCATGAGGCGTTTTATACATGTGATGGATGGAGATGATAGAGGATGGCGAGGAGAATCCAATGCAATAAAAATCTTTAAAATTGGAGTTGTAGAAAATGGGATATGAATCTTTGAAGTTAATAATTGATTTTTGGGCATTCGAGTCATGTAGGCTTGAGTTAGAAATGTCCAAAAGACATGTCTATTAGATAATACATGGAGCCCTTCTTTTGGATATAAATAGAAGGTGTATGTGAGATCATTAAACCATCCCAAGTGCAAAAAATCATAGGAAATAATCATGTGAGGTAGCCACAGTTCAGGAAGGAGGCAGAAGTTGGAGAAGGAGAGTTGTTTGGGTATGATTTGGTGCTTTTCCAAGGGCCGGGTAGGAACAGAAGTAGGCCGAGGCCTTAAGGACAGATTTGGTTAGGTTAAGAAGTGTTTGTGGCATAATTGATTGTTATTTGGGGTTGTGTTCTATACAGGTGTATGGACAAGGAGTTCGAGCCCTAAACAAAGGGTTGTTGGATGAGAACAGGGGCAAAAATTCATCCCTACAGTTCAATGAATTACATTAACAAGCAAAGAAGACATCCCACAACTGTGGCAGACTTTTTGGAGGTAGAAAAGAGGGCTAACAGGTGGCTATTAGAAGCCATAACCAAGTAGCCTCAATAACAACATCATACTCTAGTTTAGAGGTATGTTGTGTTGATAATTCAAGGTGATTTTGTTGCTAAGTGGATGGTCCAAGTGTTGGAAAGTTTATGCAGCCTATGGCAGCTAATTGGAAGGCTAGACTTGGTGGTTGGAAGCCTTTCCTAGGAGCATATTTCACAGTGAAGTTATGACAAAGGTATTGGGCATAATTGGATTGTTGGAGGGCAACATGTTGGTGTCTAAGAGTAGCCCTTAATAAGCAGTCATAAAGGGATCTTGGCAACTGAAGATTGGGTGAAGAGTGAAGCCTAATGTGTAGCTCTTTTATGGACGAAAGAAGCTACTAGATTGGAATATTGGAGCCTAGGCATTGGCCAGCCTAAAGGTGCAGATTAGATCATCTCATATTCATTGTAGCAGAAGTGACTTGCAGCAATGATAGGTGGCAGGAATCCTGGAGACTCTATGTGTTGTCTCTTGATGGACTAAGGGGCAGCTAGAGAGCAGAACGAGAGTGAAGGACCGACAGGATAAGATACAACATAGAGATTGCAATGAGATTGTCATTGTACCTTGTATTCCCTAAAATATTGTATTATTCAGATTGGTTTAATATAACAAAGATTGGGTTGTACATATTTGTACAATATTTTGTAAAAAGTTGTTTATACTTGTGCATGTGTGATTTATTGCTTTATATTTTCTATTGTGAAAAGTAGTTATGTTGGTATTATTGGTTTAGTAGCATAATAGATTCTAAGATTCTATCCTAGACCCAAGATTGTGGAAATTCATTAATAACAGAGGTTATTGGAGTGATTGAAGAGGTCATGCCAGGAGAATAAATGTGTCATGGAGGGAGAATAGAAACAAGAGAATCACATTTTCGACAAACTTTGATGCAGACTTTGAGGAGTTCAATAAATTGACTCAGATTGGTCATCTATACCTAAGAGGTCCTCCTCCTCCTACTACTCTGCATGCTTTACACAATCTACCTCCTTTGTGTTAGGATATTCTGACACATAGGAAATAGTTAAGTATAACTTGGTCTAGTGTAGTGTTAGGTAAAGTGTGTTTCTTTACTATGTACTTTTGTAACTTATAATTTGACGGTCACATATGTTCTAGACATGAAGTGATCTGACGGTTCATTCTCTCCTTAGTATTACCGACACTTGATCCATCGCTTAACACCCGATTGGTCCATGACCTCTATTTAAAGAGCATGGAGGGTCATTTGTAAGGTGACAGTTCATGAGAGAACCTTATGTAAATTTTCTTTCTTTTATTAATAAATTGCTTGAAGTGGCCTCGTTGGCTCAGGCCGTGGACTGTTTCCCTCTTTGAGGGCTTTAACAACATCAAGGATACTGGTGTATTGATCTATGATCTGTTTGTGAGCGGTATCCTTCGGTGTTCTATCTGAGGAACTTACCTTGTAAATTCCTACATGGTATCGAAGCTATTTGAGGGCTGCATCCGTTGGTGATCCAAATCCGAAGCCGGTACAACTGCATCCGACTATCGTTTCCTAGATATACTATTTCTGACCGCTTTCAGACTGAGAGTACTGCTCTATTGTGTTAGGAGCATCTGTTCAATTATCTAAGGAAAACAAAATTTCATGAGCTAGTTGCCTACTTCATGAATGAGGAAAACTTGGAGAATAAGATGGAACATTGATGAGATCTAATGTAAGACTAAAGATAAAAGAAATGATAACTAAATCCTCCTCTTGCAAACTAATCAAATGTTGGCCTAAGTACAAAAAACCCTAAATTCCATGAGAAAGTAGAATTTTGTCTTTTTGGGGTTGCATAGGAGTTATTTCCTCAAAACATGATCCCTGAAGGAAGGAGTGAAGCCAAAACCACCTACTGACAACTTTTTGATGTTTCTTTATCTCTTCTAAGCTACTTCTGAAGTAAATCACAAATGTAAGCAAACTAATAAGCAATTGATCAAATCTACACTACTTGCAATGAAATAATTCTAAAGACAATTCAACCATTAATCTATGAAATCAATCTAAATATACAGATACAAGAAGAGGAGCCTTTGATTCTAGGGTTGGGCCCTAACGCAAGAGCTTCAACCCTCTGAGTTAACTCAGTGCTGGATCAGGCTCATTCTCATTACAAAACAGGAAATTACATAACAATGTCTTCCACAAGTCTTGAACTCGAAAATGACTAGTGTTTTTACAACAAAAATTCGAATCCTAATGAGGCTCTAGGCCTCTTTATTTATACAACTGAAGTCTCCTACGACTTCCTTAAATCTAGGGAGGCTTGGCTTCCAAACTCGAGATAGACTGGCTATTTAACTGTCACTTGCTCCGCTGCCTTTTGATCTCCATGACTTGGCTGCTTGTACTCCAAGCTAGTGTGATTGATGGAGGAATATTCGAATGAGGGAGGAGTCAATCAAGAGGATCTTCATCCTATGATCTCTCCTCCTTGTATCATTCGAGTTTTAACCCTTAATTAGCCAAAATTCCATGATTTTCTCTCACAAACATGCAATCAATGCACACTAGTCCACTAGGCATAATATCTCACTTTGACTCATCTCATTAAACAAAATACAATCAAAATATGTAATACATTGTGAGAAGAGTTTATTTGACTAAGCTAGGAGGTGGATTAAGGTCCATATAGTTACCCAATGATGAGGCTCATCATCACCCCCTGCTGAAAGTGTTGCTCATCCTCTGAGCAACTCAATCATTATCCATGTCTTTCATGGCTCTAGTGGCCTCCCTAACATCCCATGCTTATGTCATAGTTTCATCTTCATGTGCATAGAATCCTACCTTCCTTTTTATCTCCTCCCACTGCTTTCTTTCTTCCTCTTCCGTCCTTCCTTCCAACATTCCTGAGAGTAGTGGTGGACTGAGTCTCAAGCCAATCCAATTGACTTTGAGTCTTTGGAGAGCTTGCTTGTACATGGGTGTCTTGTTCAGTGCTTCTCTCATTGGTACTCTCTGATTTTCAAACTGTAAGGCAAAGTATTCCATCTCCTTTGGCAATCTTGCATGTTGGCATCTCCTAACAGCCTGAACATATCCTCAAAGTGTGTAATTGCTTGCTCTTGGGCAGCAAGGTACCTGGGTGCAAGTTGAGGGTCATTTGCAATCAAGTTATGTGTGCTGATGACAACCATTGGATTTGACTGCTCAGCACTTATGATGAGAGGTTTTGTTTCTTCCCTTGCCATTATTTTCTTCATTTCTGCAGCCCTTGCTTCCTCATGGTTCATCCATGATGCCAAAGCCATCAACTGTAAGTCCCCTAGTTTTGAATTAGGGTCCCATACATTCAGATATGTCAAGTCTAATTTATGTAGGTAGATCTTAGACAGTTTAGCCCTATCCTCCAATGTGCTTTGATCACAAAGATCAATGAACTATCTATAATCCTAGAATGGCATAGTGTTTCTCTGTGCTAGGGTCTTCATTTGGAACTGCAACCAGTGTTCCTTAAGGTATAATGCATAGGACTTAGCTGGCATCCTGCACTATATTGCCTCTAAGGATAGACTGGCCATGGATGCCAATCGGTTCTCTCTTTCTTGTAGTTGTCCCCTTAACCATGTATTCTCTTCCTCCAACTGAGCTTTCATCATTACCTCTCTGTCCCTCAAGCTGCTCAGTTCTCTGCTCACCTCTTTAACTTTTTCCTCGATGTGACCTATGTCCTCCACTCCTTTGGATTTGGCAATATGCATCCATTTATGTGTTCTTGCCCTTTATTTCTCGAGCTCAAAGAATAATGGGATGGAAAATTTATGTGGAATGACCCTACCCCCTTCAATAAATCTGTAGTAGGAGTCAAGGTTAGGTTGAGGGCTAGGTTCCCTTAGCTCTGGATCCTCCTTCTTTGTTTCTTGCTGCATACTCCATTTTTTATCCAATTTCTAAGTTTCCTATAGGTTTAGCAGAGTTTACTGTAGGATTGCCTCTGCTTCCTAAGGTCCTTCTGTGGATCCTATAGGATGTCTTTTCCTTTGGATGAGGTATATCTAGTCATAGGCCTTCTAACATAAGTGATAGGAGACTTGGGAGAGGCTTGTCTTGGTGATCCTTCTCCTTGAGTTTTCATAAGAGGAGCCATCTTCTCTTGATGTTTGGGTGAGTCTTCAATAATAATAGGAACCTTGGTGGGAGTTTGAGGTTTTCCCTTACTTATTCTTGTACTTTTTCTTGTCCTAAAGTGCAATTGAGTTTGTCTCTGTCTCTTCCCTTTTTGTTTGATAGGGGTACTAAGGGCAGTGAGGGCAGTTGCTGCCTCTTTCTCAGTGGGTTCTAGAGATACTATGGGTGATTCTTTGTCTTCTGCCTCCTCTTTTCCATTCCCCCTCTCATCTTTGTCTTTCTCCTCTTCTTCTCCCTCTAGTTACTCACTCTATTCGTCAGTTTCCTCCTTTACATCTTCCTTTATCTCTTCATCATTTTCCTTCTCTTTTTCTTCCTCTTCTTCCTCATCTATTTCCTCTTCATCCCTCTCTGTTTCTTCTTCCTCCTTTTCAGTTTATTCTTCATCCCTTTCACTGGCAATGGGACTCTTGTCATATTCAAGGGCTTTTATATCTTCCTCTATCTGCATGTCTCTAAAAGTTGCCCATGTGATAGGGATTCTGAGGTTTTGGAGGGCATCTTCTATGATAAGTCTAATTAACCCATTATGGGCTAGCTGTTAATGGTTTCCTTCCTGCAGCTTCATACTCATATATATCACTAATTGAGGAAGGAAGTAGGGTATACTGAGTCTTTCTTTGAGGAGGTGTGTCTGCTCCAAACCTCAATTCTTGGAGAAGCCTAAAACGGTATCCATATACCACACTGTACCTAACTTCACATGAGATATACTCTATAAGGTGGTAGCTAATTTCATTCCAAGTATAGGGTAGGCTTGCTCTTCTCACTCCATTTTTGTCTTCCATGGCCTCCTCTCCTTATAAAAAGAATTTCTTCTTTGCAGTTTGGTTATTTCCCTTATCCTCCTTTCTCCAAGGCACTCCTAAGGGAAGTGTGGTAATTCTGCCTATGATTTCAGGAGTGAGATTTATGGAGAGGCCTTTCACCATAACAGTGGCATGGATCCTAATCAGTGGAATGAGGGAGAGAGAAAAATCTCTGGCTACTTCATCATCATACCCCCTCAATTTCTCAAAAAAACCCATCCAATTGTGCCTTGTGAATATCTCTAGCACAGGAGGGTGCTGATGAATCCTCACTCTGTTGATGAGTTCCCTCTTATTAAATCCCCCTATCATTTTCTCTGATGAATGGAGGGGTGTATATGTCTGATACAAAATTTAATGAATGAGGAAACTTAAATGAATATTCTGTGTATGCAATTCCCTTATGCTACAATCATTTCCAACAAATAAGGATTTATTTATTTATTTTTTCCACTTGGAAAAATGTAGGGAAATATAGAGCCTACCTCCTTATCACGACTTGATGAAGCCAACCCCCATTTTTCCCTTTTAAACTTGCTCACTGCTAATCTTGTAAGTGCTAGACTGTATCCTGCAGGTGGTCCTACATAGGAAAAAAACAAAATTTTCCTTTCCTGTAGACTGCTTGAAGGTTGAGAGCGACTTTGCTAGTGTGTAGCCTCGAGAATGTGAATGCTTCTATGCATGGGGATCAACGTTTATTTCCTCATATGGGTGATTTGAGTGGGGCGTTGTGCTGGAAGTCGAGGTACGAGTATCCATTTTTGGACCATTGGTCCCACTACCACAACATCATTCTCCTCACCTCGTAATCAACTCCCACTTCAGGCATTCGTAGCTTAACTATTTTGGACCTCATCTCTTCTTTTCCTTAACTTGACTGCTGCCACGTGTGTAAGGACTAACTGTCTTCTCCTCATTGACTGAGTGAAGCTGGCCAAGTTAACTGGCCACCTTTTGCTTATAAAACAACACTTTCACAACTTTTACATGTTTGATCATATTATGCTAGCGAGAGAGTGGAAGTGAGATACTTACCTATGGTAATGATGCCTTGATGTTGTTCATTGAAGAATGAAGTCTTTGTTGTGTGTTTGATGCATGTGATTTTCATTCTTTTCTTTTTATTGTCCTCTAATGATTTTCTTTGATGTGCAGGTACTTGGATGTTGATGTTGATGACCCTGATGTTGTTGTTAGGCTTTGGAGGAGCTTCTTCTACCTCTGGATCTCCATGCTTGAAGTTGACTGCAACCTGTGATTTTTGTTTTGTGGGATAGGCTGCTACATGATTTCCTACAGGATGTCCTGTAGTTGCTTCTCCCTCAAAAAATTTAATCATTTTCCACTGCTGGAGCCTAAGGATGGTTGGCATGGGTAGAGAAGGGGTACAGGGATTTGTGAATGAGGAAAATATCCTTCAAGTGTTGTCCCCTTGTTCTCTATCTTCATCCTCTTTTCTCTGTTGTTTCTTTGAAAACTGATTTTTTTATTATTTTGAAACTGACTTTTTTTATGAATGCAGGGGTGATCATGGTGGAGAGAGGTATGGTGATGAGGTGGTGAAGTAGAATTTTTTGTTTTTTGACATGGGCAGGTCATTCCCTTGCTCTGGGGTTACTTTCTTTAGGATTCTCAAGGCACTGTAATTCCTACAGGGTCCTGCAGGTTTTTAGGGAATCTTGTAGGTTTACAGGGAATCCTATAGAAAATAAAAAACCCTTGCAAATTGAGGTAAATGAGTGGAAAAAATGGAGGGAATGATGGAATGATGAAGGATAATGGATGGAGAAATAAAAACATGAGTTGGATAAGTCTTGTTGCTATGATCCTCCTCCTGCTGACCTGCAAACAATATTTTCAAAGTTTTTGTTTTGTTTTTTGTTTTTTTTTTAAAGCAACTAGTTTGCCTCCAAGAGGTTTTCATCCTAGTTGCTTGCCCTGGGTGCCTCAAAAGAGGTTTTCACCTAGGGATCTTTTTACTTCTCTTTTTCTTTTTTACACCATTGAGCCGCCTCAAAAGGTTTTCAACCGAACAGTGGGACTGAGGTGCCTCATGGAGGTTCTCACCTGAGTCTCCTTTTTTTTTTCATTTTTTTCTCTCTCAGTGACTTGATGAGGTAGGAGCTAAAACTTGTTCCACTGCCGTCATAGTTTTGCTGATATCGTCAATAAACTCTTGCTTTGACAATGGCTTCTTGTAAACCTTCAATTTGTGCCCATTAACAAGTAAAATGATAACCTCTGGATCTATGGTTCTAATCTGCATCGAACCTTTATCATGAGGTCTCTCTATGACATAAGGCCCTAACCATATAGTCCTTAACTTGCCCTTAAATTCTTTATAGCTGGAATCATATAAGAAAGCCCAATCACCTTCTTCAAATTGCTTGTCTTTGATGTTCTTGTCATGCCAGATCTTCCTCTGAGTTTGAGTCACCTCTGTGTGTAGGAGGGCCTGAATTCTGAACTCATCTAACCCATTTAGCTGGAGAAATCTCTCTTTTTGTGCACTGCTGAGATCTAGATCTATTTGGGATGCCATCCTCAATGTATTGTACTCAAATTCAATGGACAATAGGGCCTTCTTCCCATAAACCAACTCATGGGGTGTGAATCCAGTGGTGGTATTGTAGGCCCAAGTGGCCTAAAATAATCTATCTACCCAAACTTTTCTATTGCTACTAACCACTTTGGTCAGAATGTCTTCCAGCACTCTGTTGGTCACCTCCACTTGCCCATTGGCTTGTGGGTGATAGGGAGTGGATGTTATATGCTTGACCTTGTGGTGGCTTAACAAGTCTTCAATCATGTTGGATGTAAACTAGTTGCCTTGATCAGTGACCAGTTTTCTAGGGTACCCAAACTTGTAAAATACATTTTCCCTTAAGAACTTAGCCACCTTCTCCTCTGTTGTTGCCTTGATTGCCTTGGTTTCAGCCCACTTGGTCGAATAGTCAGTGCACACAATGATGTACTGCTTTTGCTTGGAAGGAGGGTCAATAGGTCCAATGAAATCCATGGCCCACTTGTCAAATGGCTCGAAAGTTACTTGAGGTTGCAGAGGCATTTCATCCCTTGGAGTAGGCTTTCCCATCCTTTGGCACCGATCACACTAAATAGTATACATTCTCACATCCTGATGAAGAGTGGGCCAATAATAACCAGATTGTAACACCTTGAATGGTGCTTAAATGTTGTCCTCTTGGCTGCAAAGTGACCTCCATAAGGCCCATCATGACAGGTCAGAAGGATGTCAAAGACTTCCTCCTCCCTGATACATCTCCTCAAAATTTGATATGGGCCTAGTTTAAAGAGGTTTCCCCCAATACAAGTGAATGGGGCGGTCTTCCTCACAATCTTGCTTTTCTCTTTGGAGGACAAATTCCGTGGGAACTGTGCACACACCAAATAGTTTTCTATGTCAGCAAACCATGGAGAGAGAATTGAAATGGTGAATAAGTGTTAATCCAGTAATTGATCATCAACCATTCCTTCCTCCCCTGCAGGCAAAGTTAATCTGGACAAAAAATCTGCAACAACATTTTCCTTGCCAGGCTTATCAACAATAGTTAGATCAAACTACTGTAATAAAACTAACCATCTAATTATCTAAGCATTCACATCAGGTTTATTCATTAAATATTTAATTGCAACATGGGCAGTATGTACAAATGTTTGATAACCTATAATGTAATGCCTAAATTTGTTCAATGAATGCACAACAGCCAGGAGCCCATTTTCGGTCACTGGGTAATTCAGTTTGACCTTTGACAGATTCTTACTAATGAAGTAAATGGCATAACGCAATTTGTCATCTATCTGGCCTAGAGTTGCTCCTATGGATTTGTGTGAGGCATCAACATGTATATGAAAAGGAAGGGCCCAATTTGGGCCTCAGAGAATAGGTGTAGTGGTCAACTTGTCCTTCAAGGTGTCTAGGGCCTCTTAACAACTTTTTGACCATACTCAGAGTCTTTGGCCAACAACCCAAATAAAGGAGAAGCTAACTTGCTGAAGTATTTTATAAACCTCCGACAATATCCAGCTAAACCTATAAAACTTCTGACATCTCTCTGTCTTTGTGAAGGTGGAACCCTTTGGATGATGGCTATTTTGTTTGGGTCCACCTGCAGTCATCGCAAGGATATTGAATGGCCTAGAACAGTCCCTATAGTCATCGAGAACTCACATTTTTGGGATGAAGGGACAGGTTCATTTCAATGCATTTGTTCAACACCTTACCTAAGTTGGACAGAGCCTCCTAGAAATCACACCCATAGCGTGTAAAATCGTCCATATAAATCTCTACTACATCGTGGACTAGCTCAAAAAATATACTCAAGACCACTCTCTGGAAAGTGGCAGGGGCATTGCATAGGCCAAAAAGAAGGACCCTATAGGCAAAAGTACCCCAAGGACAAGTCAAGGTGGTTTTATCTTGGTCTTCCAGGCTGATCTGGATTTGATTGTACCCGCTGAACCATCTAGGAAAGAGAAAAACTTTTTCCCTGCCAGGCAATCTAACACTTGGTCAATGAAAGGTAGAGGGAAATGATCCTTCTTTGTGGCTTTGTTTAACTCTCTGTAATCGACACAAATCCTCCATTTCCCATTTTTCTTTGGAACCAACAATAAAGGAGAGACCCACTCACTGTCTAAGATAGGGTAAATGAATCCTACATCTAGCAGCTTTTGTAGTTCTTATTTGACTATATCCTTGAGAGTTGGATTCATTCTCCTTTGGGGTCGTCGGATTGGTTTACAACCTTCTTTGATACAAATGTGGCGAGTACACATTGAGGGGTGCACTCCCTTCATTTCTTTGTAACTCCAAGCAAAGGCATCCAGATGTTCCTTTAGCATGTCGCACAAATTTTCTTCTTGGTGTACAGAAAGAGATAGGTTGATCTTCAAAGTTCTCTCAGGGCCGAATTCTATGGTTTTGACAAGGGTAAGGTTTGAATCAGCTAAGCATAGATCAATGTGATGGTTGTTCTGGGTTTCTTTTACTACTTCCTCTAAGGAAAATGTACTGGGAGTTGGACTTTGGAGTATGTATTCAATCAAATCATCTTCATCTGGTTGTCCTCCTCCCATGGTTGTTTCTAAGGTATAGAGTTGGGATGAATAAAATTCATCTTCTTCCTCCTCCTCCAGCCATAAAGGTAAGTCATATTCTAGAGATGGTTGGGCAGGAGGATCAAAACTAACTGCTTGGACATATGCCCATTTTTTATAGTCTTATTTCCTGCCCTGCAGCTAATGTGGGCATCGACAGTGGCTAACCAGGGCCTCCCAAGGATGAGAGGGTAACCAGTAAGCTTGGCCTTAGGCTAGAGAACTAGGAAATCTACATGGTACTCCAAAGAGTCAAGGGAGACCATCAATTCCTCCACAATCCCCTCAAGGGTCACTGTGGAATTGTTTACAAGTTGCAAGACTATTGTGGTCTTTCTCAATGAACCCTGGAGATTGAGCTTGAGCATGGTGTCCTTAGTCATCACATTAATGGCAACCCCAAGATCAATCAAATTGTGTGGGACAATGGTGTCATTAATGTGTACATCTACCACAGGGCTTCCAGGTTCTAAATACTTTGGACAAATTACCTACCCCAGCATTAAGTCGGACAGTTGTCCAATAACATTAATGGTAGGGGAGTCTCTTTTTCGCCTCCCTGGATGTTTGAAGCACTTCTCTTAATCAACTTGTTGTAAATAGGTACATACAACCTAGGGTTCATACAAACTTGGAGGTGACAATGCTATATACACAAGTAACTGTGATGGGTCTGCGCTTTGTCACTGCTAAGATGGCAATAGACCACTAAGGTTTTTTCAAACCAGACTTCTATGGATTCAGAAGAAGCTTGATTACCAATGAGGGAAAGAAAAATCTACTCTAAAATAAAACTTGTATACTACAATAAGGAAAAATACTGAAATCAAATGCTAAAACACATCATTTTCTAACTAAGTTCTAAGAGGCTTTGCTTCAAAAGAATGCTAAGTTAACATGTATGCAATCCTACTGTCTTAAGCATGCATATTCAAACCATCAAATCTTCTACTGATGTGCATGTAAATGAATAAAATAAATATGTTTTTCTTTTTGTCTTTTTCTTATAACAATGTAAACTTTGAAACGGGAACTCTAGCTAAAAAACCCCAAAAAATTAAGAAAAATAGTGCTAAAAACGAAAAGTGTTGATGTTGAAACAACAGTTTTTTTTTTTTTTTTTTTTTTTGTCAAGGGTAAATTGCAACTTGTTTTAAACATGGCGGTGAAAACCAATTTTTTGCACAAAAATTGTCCAAAAAACACCCTCAAAACGGAAATTGTTGATGTTCGAATAACACTTTTTTTTCCAATGGTAAATTTTGTGCAAAAGACACCATCAAAACAAAAGGTGTTGATGTTGGAATAACATTTTTTTTTTCAAGGGCAAATTTTCAACATTTCGAAATAATGGCATAAAAGGTTTTATCATGACTCCGAAAAAACATTAAAATTTCAAAAGAATAATGAAAACATAAAATTAAAATTAAAATTAAAACAACGAAAAAAAGTTACAAAAAAAAAATTATTAACTACAAGAAATAAATAATAATTTAACCCTGCTAAAAGATAAGAACTAAAAAACTAAAATAAATAAATAAAAAAATACAAACAAATAAATGATAAGAAATATATTGACAAATGTTCTATACTTTTTCATAAACAAGAAAAAAATTAAAAAAAAAAACTATCTTGGTAAACCATAAAAAATTTAAAAACACACAAAAATATGGAAAAATTAAATTATAAATTAAAAAATTAAAAACATTTAAAAAAAAAAACTTTAAAAAAACAAAAAATATAATTCAATTAAAACTAAAAACAATTTAAAAAAAAAAAAAAAAAAAAACAATAATTCCAAAAAAAAGCTAAAAAACGCGCGCGCCTGCTGCTCCCTGCCTGCAGCAGCCTGCCCCAACCCTTGCGCTCTGCGACCTTCACGCCCCTCGCATCCCCCTGCCGATCCAATGGAGGGCAGTGGGGATCCAGATCCCCCTCGAGCACTACCGGAGGTGATGGCCTTTCGCTCAATGATTGCTGCTGGAACAAAATGCCCGCCCTCAGGAATGCAAAAGAAGTTTGTGAAAAAGCTGGATTCGATCTCTTCAGTAGCTTTACATGAACAAGAAACTTGCAAAGCCGCAATGAAACTCACGGAAAGAGGCCTCATAGGCTAGTTCACAGGCCTCTGGCCATCACCTAAGTCGGTAGAGGATTGGACACAACGGAACTGGAAGCCCCTAATCAAAGAAGGAGTCAAGAGCTATTTCGTAGGTAAGGGTTTCTTCGTGTTTGTCTTTGAAAACCCAGATGATAAAGGCTTGATATTTAGAAATGGACCGTATTTTATGGGGCCACAGGGCCTATACTTGAATAAATGGGCACCAGATTTTGACCCCACTTAGGACATCCCTTCAGCAGTCCCGGTCTGGGTCAGACTACCTCATTTACCATTGCATTGCTGGAATCAAAAATCTTTTCAAATCATAGGTAACGCCCTGGGAAAATATATAGATCAGGCAGCGAGGAAAGACCAGTACTCATGTGCATGCATTTGCGTAGAAGTGGACTTAGAGGAAGGGTTACCGGAAGCTATCAAGCTCACAGTAGCTGAGTGGTCGTATGTTCAGGAGTTGGATTACGAACAATTGCCCTTTAAATGCAGACATTGTCACAGCCCTGGCCACTTCACAAAGAACTGCAAAAAGAGAGCAGAGGAGCAAGTAGAAAAACAGAATGGGGAACAATGGACCCTTGTACAGAAGAATGCATCCTCCAAAAAAAAAGGAAATGGTAAAGGCTCCACGGAAGAAGTTCCCAGCACCAGTAAAGCCAATCAAGAAACAGAAGTAAACCCTAAAGATGCGGATAAGGATCAGGCCAATCAAGCTATCCTAAGTCAGGAGAATGAAGAACAAGAGGATACTTCTATTCCAAACAAGGAGGTAGAGGAAGTAATACAGAGGGAGATTAATCAGGGCAGCCCATTGAACCCTACATATGCAGAGATAATAAAGAAAAAACCAATTGAAAGTTCTAGCTCCTCAAAGGACGAATTTTATGAGCGCCAAACGAAAAAAGCAGGATGGAAATCCCGCAAAGAAAAAAGGGAGGAGGAGGCAGAGAGACTTAAAACGCAAGGAAGCCAAGCCACCATAGAAATGACTATTGGGCGAAACACCAGACCAAGGTCCTCCAAGGGAGAGCCCACCCCTTCAAGTAAATAATGAATATCGTCTCTTGGAACTGCAGAGGTCTGGGGAACCCCTCCAAAATAGAGGCAGTCAAGGATCTTATGAAAGCAGAACCCTCAGACATACTCTTGCTCCAAGAGACTAAAATAGAAGGGCATGCCCTTCTAGAGATCAGTAGCTCAAAGTGGAACAAAAAAGCAAGCAAAGCGGTCAGCTCAAGGGGTACATCTGGAGGACTGGAAACACTCTGGAATGACGACCTCTTTCAGCTGGAAAATCATAAGGAAACGCAGCATTGGATCCAAACTGAATTAATGCACAAAGCAAGTAAGCTAAATATCACCCTTTTTAATCTTTATGTACCTGTCTCTTACCAGGAAAAGAGAGAATGTTGGAGCTCTCTATCA
>APFE031739842.1:2506-21423 GCA_000404065.3 Pinus taeda | reverse complement strand
GGGTAACAGGGACGGTGACAAATTGCTGTGTAACAGATGCCCCCTAAAGCATGAGGCCCGAGAGAGAGAGAGGGGAGAAATTCTTTACAAGAACATGGCCAACCGAAAACACTGCTGCCAGAGAACCTACATAGAGAAGTACAACTGATATCTCAAGTACGTGATGTATGTGGTATGGGCGCAACCATCCATAGCAGAGTACATAAAAATCTAGATCCAAGGTATGGGCGCAGCCATCCAGTAAGGATTGAGAAGTAGACTCAGGCATGGTCACAACCATCTAGTGAATGAGTCATGTAATGATCATAATAATCCACAAAATCGCAACCTGGATATCAATAGACAAAATCCAGGGTCTTGCGCTCCATCTCGACTCGAACAAAGTACAAGTTTAAGCATGCGAATATGGGAGTTGAAGTCGAACATGCATGAACATCGTCTGATTACCAGTCAATGATGAAAACTGTTAACAGACGCGAGAGGTACCACCAATAATGACAATGGTCCTCAAGGTACTATAGGTACAATCTATGGCGTGCGAATCAGTGAGCCGACGTCGAACACCCATAGAATCATTCGATCGGAGGCCAAAGATGAAAACCTCGAATCAAACACGATGAACCTGCCATTGAGGCATGCAGGATCCAAGGCACCTGAAGGGAGTCTCTAAGTCAAATTCCTGGATAATGAGCTGAAGTCGAAAGGAAGTGACCTTGATTGAAGGCGGGCCATAGTGTTTCCCACATCATCGTCATGAGACAGAGAAGGATAAGATGTTTGTGAATCAGGATTATGTGAGGTATCAGAGGGAGGTTGAGTATTCTGCAGAGGTCAACTTCTCTTGAACATATCGGCGGCACGACAGTGGACTTGGAAGTATTTGACATCAAATGATCAGAGATCATGGTGACAAGGCAACGAGCATATGAGAGGTCAAACAGGATCACCCAAACCCATGGAGGCAAGTGAAAAACTAGATGAGATGTCCCCACCCAGACACGAATGCAGACGAGTGCCATGTTCAGGAGCGACATACTACTGACGCGACAATAATTGTGGTTCCATTTTCCCCACCATTTCTGGCGAGTACCCCAGTTATCTTTATGAACAAGCTTGACGGGGATAGCATATGCTTGTAAAGCATCATTCTGACGGAATCCAATGTCATCAAATTTTAACGAGTCTAACAAAGGAAGAACTCAGCGTCTTTTCATGTTTAGAGAGTTTGAAAAGACAGCGGAAAAGTAAACTCCAGGGTGTCCCTTTTTGTAAAGTTGTGTCTCTCGAGTCCGAAAAAGTATAAAACAATGCTCGAAAGAACTGCCCAACCATTACGATCGAGGAGTACTTTTCATGATTAGTGATTTCGACCTGAAAAAGTAAAAAAGCGATCGAAACCATGTCGTTTCATAACTGTTAACGAGCCTGAAACGACAAGGGCCCAACAATATTTTCGTATTTATACGGTCGGAAAAGAGTTTAAAGACGACCGCCTCTCATTTACGTTTAACGAGTCAAGGGGAATAACTCAACAATCTTTTCATCTTTAAACGGTCAGAAAAGAGCTGAAAGCAGACCTCCATTTTATTCTCTTTAATGAGTCAAAAAGGGAAAAAATACTCTGCAATCTTTTCATATTTTACGAGTCAGAAAAGAGCTTAAAGGTGATTCGTCCTAGAGGAACGAATGGTATAAAGGGTAGCAACTGGTTTCGGTAATGGTGGAACTGCTCAAAACATGTAATGGTCAAGAGGCTGGCTAACAAAACCACTCTTAACTGCGGTCCCTCAGGGAAGGAAAACAAGCAAGTGAAAGCGTATGAGCGGCCAAAGAGATGGTGGTGATGTGATGAAAATAACCAAGGCTCATCTAACAGAGTTTAGCGGATAAAGGCAACAATCACGAGATGTAAAATGGGTATGGGTTCATTTTTACACAAGCTTGAACCATGGAGAACTCTTCTTGGATTCGGTTTCATGTTTACACAGGCTTGAAACAATAAACTATGCTTGTTATAAGTTTTCATGCCCCCAACATAATGACGCAAAATGAGGTACATGGCCCCCAAGCTTCATTGCATTCAACAAAGTGGATGGAATGAAGTTCACTTTCGAGATCTTGGAAAGACTCAACTTATATTTTACGAGATCTTAATCAAAAGACTCGATTTGGAAAGGGAGTTGTTTCATTTTTTAATGAGGTTGACATAGTAAAAGAACGATCCTCATAACATTTGTTTCATTTTTTAATGAGCTTGACACAAGATCAGGAACTATGCTCGACTAGACCCAGTTTCATTTTTTAAGGAGCTTGACATAGGAAAGCGAACTGTGCTCCAGGATCCGTGGTTCATTTTTTAACGAGGTTGACACAGGAACAAACTATCCTCGGACCAAACCCAGTTTCATTTTTTAAGGAGCTTGACATAGGAAGGCGAACTATGCTCCGACCAGACCTAGTTTCATTTTTTAAGGAGCTTGACATAGGAAAGCGAACTGTGCTCTGAACGAACTTCATCATAATGAACAAGAAGTTGTTGCTTCCAAGAGTGCCACTCCCGGTGGAAGGATAACGTCTTGGAATTCAGGACCCAATGCCCCCAGGACACTATGCACGACAGAAGCATCACTGGATACAGGCACGGGATAAGTAGCCACGTAGTTGACCTGCGGTGGTGCAGATACAACCGGTGGATAAAAACTAGGAGGGGATGACAACTGCGCAGGAGGCACCGGAGGACTAAAGAATGATAATTGATCTATAGTCACGATCCTTCCGTCGTGTGGAAAGAAAACCACACGGAAAAGTGAAGAGACAAGGGCCCCCATGGCATAAACATAGTCACGACCAAGGAGAAGACTGAAATCTAAAGCACCTTGGGTAACCAGCACATCGATACAGATGGTTTTGCCTCCCAAAGTAATAGGGAACTTTGGAAGGATCCTTAATGGTTGACTGGTTCCTCCGTCAAACACCATCAGATTCTGCGCGACCGGCACAAGCTGTGGGGAGCCCAAAGCTTGCCAAGTAGTAGAAGGCATAAGACTGATAGATGCACCCTCATCCAAAATAGTGCCAGGTACTGCCTTATCATAGGCATGTATTGTAATCTGGAAAGGCACATGGGATGGGAGGCGGAAGGTGGTCAAATGACTCCAGTCGAAGGAAATGACTGAACTACTTGGTGGGGGAATCGTATGATTGCCCCCTGCTCCGAAGAAGGACTCTCAGGATCAGCGAGGATAGGAGAGTCGTGTTCGGACTCAGGAGAACCTGAAGAGATGAGAAGAACATGAGCATGATGCTCTACTAAAACAAAGTGATCGACGGGTAGTGAAGCCGAGTCGACACTCTTTCTGACCAATGGTTGGTCCCGAATAGGCTTAGCATAACCAGGTTTAGAAAGAGGAGAATGGACAAGAGAAGGATCTAAATCAATCTCTTTGTTGACAGGGAGAGGATCTAAAGAGAGCCTTTGATAACCAATGGGGAGTTGAGGTGAAGAAGCTGTAAGGCTTTCCAAAACAACGAAAGCTTTATCCATAAGCGGAAAAAGGTGAAGGAGATGGTTGCCTTCACATAGCCTACAGGGAAATTGAATCTTCCCTTTCTTCTTACCATTGCCAGTTGATAGGGTAGCATCGCCATGAGTTTCAGAGGACGATGAGGGGCAGGCCAGATCATGAGACCATACTTCTAAGATCCTAGGAATGCCAGGACAATCACGAAGAAGATGGTCACCCTTGCACAATTTACAAGGAAACTTGACCTTCCGCGGAGGAGTAGAAGGTGTCCCGACTTGGGATGTACTCGGGTCATTAGCTACACTTTTAGCCTCTCGCTTTGGAGAATTCTTCTTCTTTGTCTTCTTCTTCTTCTTCTTAGCCACCTGGTTACTTGAATCCAGACTTTCACCAGGCGAAGTAGAAGATGAGGACGTAGAAACTAGCAAAGAAGGGGAGAGGTCCACCTTAGAATCAACATGATGTTGTTTGGGTGGAGGAACTGATTGATCAATAGTTGAAACATTAGGGACCACAGAGGTTGAGAACAACCAAACAAGCAACCCAACAGTCAACCTAGGAAGGGACAACGTTGCCATGTAAGGAGCACCAACATTCCCAAAAGGAGGAAAATGACCAGGATTCCCTTCAGAGGGGATTCCTGGGTTGGTGAACTCTGGAAAAGTTTCCATCAAAAACTAAAAATCACACACGGGGCTGAAAAAGAACCAAGACACACAATCAAATGGCCAACAAGCAGAATCTAACAGGGCGTGTGATCGCGGGTGATTTAATTTTAAGACACAAGGACATAACTTGACCTTTTCATCTTTAAAGAGTCGAGAAAAGGACAAAAATATGACTCTAGTTGCCTTCGAATGTTTAACGAGCCCGAAGTGACAAATTCTCAGATGAGCCTTTTCGTTTAGGGAGTTCGAAAAGGATCAAAAGTGACTACTCTAGTGAACTAGGCAAAAGGTTTACCAGACAATTCGTAAAACTGCATATACACCTTGGCAATCGTATGAAAACCAAGGACTTTCCGTACAACGGTCAATCTTCCCGAATGTTGTGTTCGGTGCGTTATGGGTCGTAAGGCAGCAGACACGGCTTCCTATGGATAAAGGATGATAACCTAGTGGGGTCTCCCCATATACTCGACGGTACATGGGAGCACAATTCCTTAGTAAACCACTATTGAGTCACAGAAGGAGGAACCACCCAACCTTGAGTGGAAACAAAAGTGACTAGGTTTAACGACGCCGGAGCACGTCTCTAGCCTAGACCTCTAAACAGTGTGCGTTATGTTCCAATGCGTTGTTAGATTCATTCAGTTCATTTTAAAGTTGATCTTGGATTATGTTTTAGTTTTCAGTCCTTACCGTATGTATGTCCAACATTTCCGAAAAGCAAACTATATGCCACAATATATCATTCCATTCGATGAATGCTAACTAATGTAAGGAGATTCTTATCCAAATAACAAAGGAGAGAGAGGCTTGTTCATGAGTGGGTTAGGAAGAACCTTCGTAAGTTTGTTTGTTAAAAACTTTACCCAACTGGGCTGGCGCGAGTGCGACTCTAAGACAAAGCGCCAGCTGGCGCACCCTCTTTGGAGGATTTCCCCCATTGGCGCGAGTGATACACAGTGAAACCGCGCCAATGGAAAAAGGGCTATTTTTATGGGTATTTTGCAGAAGGTGTCTTTAGGGCATATGAATTTCATGTCTAGGGGAATATAATGCAAGTGTTTCCAGGTCATGTCACTTCTCACAAGTCCCGGAACAAGTTCTCCAAGATGCGGGAGAAGGGGTAATAGGGACGGTGACAAATTGCTGTGTAACACATGGGAAGTGATGAATTTTTAGAAGACTACGAAGAAAGGTTCCAACTTAGTTATAAAAGGGCTAGGTGCACACTGGACCTTGAATCTCTGAAGCTGGTTTTGCTCCGAGGAGTCCCTAAAGACCTTCTAGATACCCTCCATTTGCTAGCTGGAGGAGACATCTACTAACTACCTTATGACGACATAAAGACTGTGTTTAGAAACCATTCTAGGGCAGCCCGGAAAAGAGGTAGGGGGAATCCACTCTCAGCTAGTGCCACCTTCTTGAAACATGAGTTTACAAATCAGATGGAAGACCTTAAAAGTGAGGTGAGCCATGCAACTGGATACTTTCCGAATCCAACAAAAGAAAGAGGAAGCTAAGAGGGCTTTGGCCATCTTTTGTCCCAGATGTACAAGGAAGCATCCTAAGAACGAGTGTCCATTGCACACAGTGGAGGTATGTTTCATTTGTGCGGAAGGCCACCCCACAAACCAGTACCCAACCTTACCTAGACTTAAAGCCATGTACCAAGGGGCTGAAGGAGCCACCAAACCACTCTACTTCCTCAACCAAAGGAGGCTGCATGGATCTAGACCTTACTAGCAAGGGATACAAGGGACATGCCAAGCTTATTACAACCCCAGCCAATCCACTCACATACCTTCTTAGAGTCCCCCTGCTCATCCTTCCTGTTCCGCACCCCCTCCTTGGTCTTATCCATCTCAATACCATACTCAACTTGTTGCTCATTCGTTTCATTCTCATGTGCAGCCACAACCTCAGTGGAATGCACCCCAGCCAAGGTGGAGGCCCCAATACAAGTCTCCTCCCACTATTTTTCCTCCACCACCTGCTCAAACACAACCATTACCTCCTGCTCCTCCAAGACAACCCCAGATGCCCACTCAACCGAACTCGAACCCCAACAATAGATAGGCCCAACAGGTATATACTGGAGAGACAACATGCCCTACCTATGCTGTGGAGATTTAGGAGATCAAACTACGATCTAGGAAGGTCCTTCTAGATTGCCAACCTCCTCCTTCGGAAGATGAGGAAGAGAAATAGGAAAGTGAACCCAAAGCCATTCCACCCTTTTCTGAGAGACTAACAGCAACCACACAACCAAAGACAGAGGAGACTGAACTTCTGGGAGAACTTAAATAGTTGTGTGTAAAAATACCACTTCTCTAGGCCATAAAAGATGTACCAATCTACAACAAATTGAGCAAGGAGAAGTGTTTCAGGCACCCAGGCAGGCGCAAGAGAGATGCCCCAACTATCAATGTCATAGGACAACTGTCCGATCTAATGTTGGGGCAAGTAATTTGTCCAAAATATTTGGACCCTGGGAGTGCTGTAGTTGATGCCCACATTAATGGCACCATAATCCCCCACACCCCGATTGATCTAGGGGTTGCCTTTAATGTGATGACCAGGGACACTATGCTCAAACTTAACCTTTTGGTGTTCCCTAAGAAAGACCTCGACAGTACTGCAATTAGTAGACCGCTCCACTGTGATTCCCGAAGGGATTGTGGAAGATGTCATGGTCTCTGTTGATTCTTGGGAGTACCCTGTAGACTTCTTGGTCCTTGAACCAAAGGAAAAACTCACTGGATTACCCCTCATTTTGGGAAGGCCTTGGTTGGCTACCGCGGATGCTTACATCAGTTGTTGAGCTGGGAGCATGACCATCAAGAATGGGCCTATGTACAAACAACTAGTCCTATATCCTCCTACCCAACCTCTGTTAGAACATGACTTACCTCTCTGGTTGGAGGAGGGAGATGAGGATGAAGTCTACTCTGCACTAGTGTGCACAGTGGAAGCCACCGGGGGAGGTCCTCAAACTGAGGATGACCTGATTGAGAATTTGATTCAAAATCCACCTCCCAGTGTGCTACCATTAGAGGAGTTGGTGGAAGGTACCCAAGCCAGAACTTTAGTGGACCTTTGTGTGGCTGATCCGATCTCTCCCAGAGTTAAGAATGTGGAATTTTTCCCTAAAAGAACCTTGAAGATCAACTCATCCCTATCTCCCTCTTAGGAGAAGAAGCTGTGTAGCTTATTGAACCACCATTTGGATTCTTTTGCTTGGAGCTATAAGGAGTCCACCCTTTGGTCTGTACCCATCACATTTACATCAAAGAGGATTGTAAACCAGTTAGGTAGCCTCAGAGGAGAATGAATCCATCCATTAAGGACATTGTCAAAGAAGAATTGCAAAATTTGTTGGATGCAGGATTCATCTACCCCATCTCTCACAGCGAGTGGGTTTCTCCTCTAGTGCCTGTGCCCAAGAAAAATGGGAAGTGGAGAATCTGTGTAGATTATCAAGATCTTAGCAAAGCCACCAAGAAGAACCATTTCCCTTTTCCTCTCATAGATCAAGTGTTAGTTGGACTAGCAGGGAAGAAGTTCTTTTCTTTCCTAGATGGGTTCAATGGGTACAACCAGATCCAAATAAGCTCGGAAGACCAAGATAAGACCACTTTCACTTGTCCATGGGGTACCTTTGCCTACTGGGTCCTTCCCTTTGGGTTATGCAATGCTCCTGCCACTTTCTAGAGAGCAATACTGAGCATATTCGTTGAGCTGGTTCATGATTCAGTGGAAATCTATATGGATGAATTTACTCCTTATGGGTCCAACTTCCAAGAAGCACTGACTAACCTGGGAAAATTTTTAACCAAGTGTATTGAAATGAACCTGTCCCTTAGTCCTGAAAAATGTGAATTCCTGATGACTGAAGGGACCATGCTAGGTCATACGATTTCTCAGCAAGGATTATAGGTGGATCCCAACAAAATTTCTATCATCCGAAAGGTTCCACCTCCTCAAAAGGTAAGAGATGTTCAGAGTTTTCTAGGCTTAGTAGGATACTATAGAAGATTCATTAAAGATTTCAGTAAGCTAGCCTCGCCATTGTTTGGTCTTTTAGGGAAAGATGTTGAGTTTATATGGAGTGACAACTGTCAAGAGGCTCTGGATGAGTTGAAAGATAAGCTGGTAACTGCCCCAATCTTGAGAGGTCCAAACTGGGCCCTATCTTTCCACATCCACACTGATGCATCGAACAAAGCCATAGGGGCAGCCTTAGGACAAGTTAAAGAGAAGCTACCATATGCCATATACTTTGTCAGCAAGAACTTGTCCAAGCCAGAATTAAACTACACTGTAACTGAGAAAGAGCTCCTAGCTATAGTCCATTCCCTAAACAAGTTCAGACACTAGATCAATGGTTATCAAACATTCGTACAAACCGATCATGATGCGATTAGGTATTTAATGAATAAACCTGATGTAAATGCTCATATCATTAGATGGTTACTTTTGTTGCAACAATTTGACTTGCCCATTGTTGACAAGCCAAGTAAGGAATATGTTGTTGCTGATTTTTTGTCTAGACTAGATTTTCCTGTAGGTGAAGAAGGGACGATGGATGATAAAATGCTAGACGAACACCTATTTGTATCTCAATACTCTCTCCATGGTTTGTTGATATAGAAAATTACTTGGTTTCAGCACAATTCCCTCCACACCTATCCTCAAAAGAGAAGAGCATAATCGTGAGGAAAAGTGCCCCCTTCACTTGGATTGTGGGCAACCTGTTTAAGCTTGGCCCAGATCAGATCTTGAGGCGTTGTGTTAAGGAGGAGGAAGTTTTTGACATCCTCCTAACCTGTCATGATGGACCTTGTGGAGGCCACTTTGCAGCAAAAAGTACCGCCTTCAAAATTCTACAGGCAGGCTATTATTGGCCCACTCTTCATCAAGATGTCAGAAGATACATCAGCCAATGTGACCGATGTCAAAGGATGGGGAAACAAACTCCAAGGGATGAAATGCCCCTCCAAACTCAAGTGAATTTTGAGCCATTTGAAAAGTGGGGCATCGACTTTGTGGGTCCAATCAACCCTCCTTCAAAACAAAGGTCTTACATCATTGTGTGCACAGACTACCTGACAAAGTGGGCAGAAACAGAGGCAATCAAGGCAGCGACAGAAGAAAAAGTGACTGAGTTTTTGAGGGAAAATATCTTCTACAAGTTTGGCTACCCAAAAGAATTAGTCACAGACCAAGAAAGTCAGTTTACCTCTAACCTGATTGAAGACCTGCTCGCTCAACACAAGATTAAGCACAAGACTTCCACCCCTTATCATCCACAAGCAAATGGGTAGGTGGAAGTCACTAACAGAGATTTGGAAGAGATTTTGACTAAAGTGGTGAGCAACAACAGAAAATATTGGGCAGATCGCTTGGTTGAGGTCACCTGGGCCTACAACACCACTTGGAAAACTACAACCAGTTTCACACCTTATGAGTTGGTATAGGGAAGAAGGCTTTGCTGTCCATAGAATTCGAGTACAACACATTGAGGGTGGGAGCTCAACTGGACCTAGATCTCAGCCATGCACAACGGGAAAGATTACTACAACTGAATGGATTAGATGAATAGAGAATGTAGGCCCTCCTCCATTCATAAGTGGTCCAACTCCAGAGAAAGATATGGCATGATTGGAACCTTAACAAAAAGCCAATTTCAACCAGGATATTGGGCACTGTTATATGACTCGAGATATAAGGATTTTAAGGGGAAGCTGAGGACAAGGTGGCTGGGACCATATACAATGGAGAAATGCAACAACAACGGTTCAATCCTTATTAGGACCATTGATGAAGAAGCCATCCCCATGCTTGTCAATGGGCATCGATTGCAAATCTAAAGGAAACCCCTTTCTAGGCAGGAGTTCATTGAAACTCTGGATAAATCAGTGCTGGTAGTGGATCAGGGCCCTGTCTCTACTCCACCCACATCTTGAAAAAAGAAAAGAAAAAAAAGAAAAAAACAAGAAAAAACAGAAAAAGAATAAAAGGATCCTTGGGTGAAAACCTCTTAGAGGTACACGGGGAAGATAGTGAGGGTGAAAACCTCCTGGAGGCACCCCAGCTGCCTCTCTCTCTCTCAAAAAAAAAAAAAAAAACAAGAAATATACCTAATCTCTGTTGAATAATTGCAGGTTGCAGGGAAGACATTGCAGGTTAGGAGGATCGCACAAAACAAGGACAAAGGTCAGCACCAGGCTGTAAGCATCCCTCACAAACAATTCCTCCATAACCACTCCCCTTTCCTAAGATTTGATCACATTCGGGTTAAGACTTCACCTTCTACATGAAAGTTCTGTGTCTTCTACAAGAAAGTTCTGTGTATTCTATAGGAAAGTTTATGTCTTCTACTGGAATATCCTGTAGAGCCTACAAACATGCCATAATTGATCTCGTGAGAGAATCTAAAGGTTGGGAACTTGCCTATCAAACTTGCAAACACCCCTGTTTACGTCCATCACCATATGTCACCCTTTTTCATCTCTTTACACCTCCGTTGCACTCATCCTGTCATTTTTTCCTACATAGTCACACAAAAAAAAACCTTGTTTTCTTCATACTGGCAGCAAGAACTTTTAGCGACAAATCAAACAGTGGTTTCTCTCTCACCATACCTATCAATATCCATCTAGACTCCTCATCAGCCGAACCCCTCGTCAGCAGTATAGCCCTACTCATTCTAGCTTGCATTCTAGGAGGAGAAGCAGCTACAAGACATCCTACAGGAATCCTGTAGCAGCTGATCCCTCTGGAAGACATACTCTGGAGACAGGGACAACCGAAAATGACAAAGGAGACATGCAAAGGGCGCTCCTTGAACATGACAATATCAGCAACAACCGAAGCCAAGCAAAACCTGTGCATGCAGTGACAACAAACGAAGGAATGGGTTTGAAAACCTGTGCATGCAGCATCAGCAAATGAAGGAATGGGTTCCAAAACACGTGCATGAAGCAACATCAAACGAAGGAGTGGTTCCAAGAACCGAAGTCTGCATAACGCAACCGTGAACACACAGGTAAGTGCCTAAACTCATTCGTTAATTTCATAAATTATATTTTAAAAGCTGCATGCCTATGGAAATGGTTCGGATTGAGTGGAATCGTGGGCAGTCAACTGGCCACCCTCGACCAGTTACATATCCTCGCAAGATCCAAACGAGCCCCATTACATTCAAAATTGACAATGAGATGTGCAGCCAACACGTGTGGAGTGTCCATTCCAGGAGAAATCGTCGGGACTGGTAGTGGTGGCAGCGGATAACGACAGAAGGGAGGTGATGGCAGTCAGAAACATGCAGAGAAATTATGGCTGTGATGTCGGATCAACGGTCTGGTCTGACCACCTCATTTCCTCACCATGAATCATGCTGCAATTAAAAGATGCTCAGCTAAAACATACACCACCTTCTGTTCATTCTGCACTCGCAACGTCCTCGACTAGAGTACGCGTCCACCGCTTCCAAAAACTATTAACTAGTTGTCCTCCACTGGTTTTTCTAATTATTTTAAAAAATCTCTTGCATATCGGGCTCGCTCAGCAACACAGTGACATTCTACAGGGACCAAAGGTCTTCTACATGAGGAGTTCTACAGGAAAGACTACACAACTTTCCGGAGCAGGAAAGCCTGGGATTTTTCGTCTAATTTGGAGCTCCAAACGAGGTAGGCTCAAAAAACTCCTCTATGCATGGTATGTTTTGCAAAGGTGGTGAATTGAATGGCATTAGGTTGGAAAATTAGAGGAAAAATATGCCTGTGTATTGGAAGTAAAATGTTTGCCTGTGTATTGAACTGGGTTTCCCAGTTGTTTCTGCATCAAAATTCTCCTCCATGTTTCCTCTTTTTAAAATTATCCTGTAGCAAAGATATATGCAGCTATGGAGGCCAGTCTGTGTATGAAAAATTTTGAACTTGCATATCTGCATGTGTGCTGAGAAGAAAACTTGATCCTTGTGCTCTGTCTGTAAAAACCAAATTCGTCCTTTCATAAGCAAACAGTTGAGTTCTGGGTGACAACAGTCTTAAAACCAAGGAATTATTGCTAGTTGATATTGGACACTCGAGAAATTCCTTCTTAGGTTCGGGGGAAACCATAAAAGGAATTTCCTTTTCTAATTAAAGCATAAAAAGAGCACTCTCACCATGCCAGAAGGATTCATAAGGAAAGAACCCTCGGACTCTAGCAAACTACACAAGCATCCTGAGGTGGTGGACCTTTTCACCCAAGCAAATTGGATATCCTACTTTGAAAAAATTCAGGGTCATGACGAGGAAATAACTGAGGAGTTTTTAATGTCCCTGAGACCATGATCAAAGACACATGCCACAGTTAGTTTTAGGGGTTTGACCCTAGAACTTACCCATGAGCTCATTGGTCGAGTTACTGGTCTACCATTGGGGCTCCCTTGGAGCAAACAAGAGAGGTCATTAGGCAAAGTTGCTAAGGAAACATTATTTCTGCCCAAGGAGCATCCTGTAGAAGACAAAAACGGGGTTAGAAGAACTAACTTGCCTCCCCTATGGAGTGAAGTTAGTTTCCAAATTATGAAGTACATTACATGTGAAGGGAGGTTTAGCATCATCTATGGTTATAATTTCAGGTTGTTGCGTGAACTAAGGAATGGGATTGACTCGCCTCCAGACAAGAAACTAAGCATCCCCTATTTTCTTCTTCAGTCACTAATTGAATGTGGAACAAAGTTAAATGAAGGGCTCTCAGATCAGTTGGCCCATCATGGGCTCATCAAACTATTGGTAGAAGATGCTTTGCACACCTACACTATTCCCATATCTTGGGAAATCTTCAGAAACGTGTCCAGGGATGACAATATTAGAACTCTGGCCAAAGACATCACCTCATCTAGCAGTAAGGAGGGAGAAAACACTAAAGAAGGTAAGAAAACCGATGATGAAGGAACACATGACATTCAAGCACAGAAAGAATAGAGAGAAAAATGGGAAATGAGCCAGATCGCTGAGCCTAAAACAGAGGAGGAAACAACAAAAAAAACACCAAGGGAAAAGAGGATGCAGAGTAGGACAGAGAAGGCCAAAAAATCCCAAATGAAGGCTGCCACAACCAAAGCAGGCACCCAAAAACAAAAGGACAAGACACACCCTGAGATCTCAGCAACACACACAGAAACAGTTGACGCAGGGACTTCTAAAGGAAGCAGGGAAAAAGAACAACAAGAGGAGAAATCACCTGAGATATTGGCAAGGGAGGTAGCAACTGTGCTTGCTGCCTTAAGCACACCTCCAAAACAAAAAGGGAAGAGAAAAAGGAAAACCTCCATGTACTTTAAAGAAAGGAGGAGCACACGGATCAAAGTGGGCAGACCCCAGCCTCAATAAAAGGCGCCAATTATCATTTAGGACACAACACCTAAACCAAAAGAAGAGTCTCCTGCAAAGATATCCATCACCTATGAATGAGAATGCCAAAAAACCTCCACATGGAGAGAGAGAATTAGGTTGATTGACTCAAAGACAGCTCTATAGGAAGCTGATACATTTCTACAGGAAACTCTAGCTAAGTTAAGGGAGATCGAGAAACTAGAGGAGAAGGCAGCCAAACCATCATAGGAAGAGGAAAAGACCAAGGAAATACTGGAACCAAGCCCTCAGCCTATCTTGGGCTCATACTACAACTTGTTAGAAGCTGAGAAGATAATTCCCCAGAAATTTGAAGTGCCACTTTTCTTTGCACTAGAAGAAGAAAGGGTTAGGACTCACACTTGGATGAGGATTGCCATGTCCAAGGGTGTGGCAAACATAGGCCACCTAGAAGAACAACTCAAGGAATCAAGAAAAGAATTGGCCATGGTAAGGCATGTGGAAAGCAGTCAAAGGGCCAAACTACAGGAAGAGAATGAGCTACCGAAACAGCAACTACAACTACAGGGAAGTCATAGGGAAGATAGGCCCTCCATTTTGGGAGAACAGTAGCAACAAGAAAGGCCTCCAGTAGACAAGGAAATGTTTGATGAACAACAGAGAGAGGACAGGCTATAGGCTGAGGTTGAGGTGCTAACAAAACTGCTACAGGAAAGGGAGCCACATGTAGCAGAGGAAATACAGTTTCTAAAGCAGCAGGTGCAAGAGAAAGAAGCCCAACTGGCCTGCATGGCCAGCTGGGTAGTAGAGGCTTTACAATGTAGGCAACCTACTAAGTCATATGCCTTATATCTTAAAGACCAATGGTTGCAGTTCCAAATTAACACCTTGGCCCAAAGGGGCACCATTCCATTTCAGAATTACCATCAATTCATGGCTTTGTGTGATAGTAGCTCAGCAGAGGATAAGGCCAAATTATCAGAATTATATTTACACAACTTGGCCCTTCCAAACATGAATTTGTGGGACCCCAACGCTACTGTGAGATATGTGAAACTTATGGCCATGGCCTCATGGTTAAATCATGAGGAAAAGAGGGCAACAGAGATTCGGAATATCATGAACAGGGAGCTAAGTGAGCCACTCATGATTAGAGCAGAATCGGAGGATCCCTCAGCTTTAATATATGCCCATCAACACCCGGCCAATAACCCTCAGGTTCTCCCAGATTACATTGAAAAACAAGCTCAGGCCATTGCTCACTTTGAGGACATGGAAAGACTGTTGGGGGATAACTGCATTCATACTTGCATAAGGAGGTGGAACACACTATCCCACAGTCTGAAAATAAGATAATACCACTCCCTAACAAGTATGAAGGAGGCCTTGGCAAGAGTACCACTCTATAAACAGTCAATTCAAAATCTGCAGGACAACTGGATCGGCCTAAAGTTTAGTCCTCCCTTGATTTTAGGAATGCTAGAAGGAGTCAAAGAAGAAGAGGAACACAGGAAGTAGGAGGAAGTAGAGAGAAAAGCATGGTTTCATGACCGAGAAGAAGACATCACCTTGGAGGCCTGGGATGTGAGAGAGGCAATCAAAGAAATCAAAGACGATGAGCTGGATTAGCTGCTCAGAGGATGAGCAACCCATTTAGTAGGGGGGTGATGATGAGCCCCAAAAATGGGTAACTTATTGGGCTCATTTTGCCTATTTTTCTCCATTAATCAACCATTCTTCATAGTTTATGAATGATTTTGAGTATATTTATGTTAATTGAATGAATGAGAATAGTCACTTGACCATGAAGTCTAATACGTGCTTATTGCAGATTTTTGGACATCTTTTGGACCAAGGTCAAGCATTTATGAGCCAGTTGATAGCCAAATACAAGGGGAAAAGGCTAAGGATTTGTAGGAAGGGGGTTTCCTGCACTAAATGGCCCCTTCCTCTAGTTCTCCACCATAAGCTCAGAGTTCAGCGGCCCACCGAAGATGATCCCCAAGGGCAGCCGAGCAGCTTTTGTGAAGTGGCTGATTACTTGCAGTTTTGAGCAGCCAAGCCCATTGAGTTAAGGAGGGTTGTTGGAGGTCCTCGTGGTGCATAAATAGGAAGGCTTCCAGCCTTCATAGTTTACTTCTTGAACATTTGTATTTTTCACTTTAGGGCTGCTCTGCCTTTCAACTCATTTTCAAGCTTGTGTTGTAAACATTTCAGTGACATGGTTATTTTTTGAGTACTGAAGATCAGTTTCACTTTGCATCAGCTCTGAGCTTCTTTTAGGAGGCTGTAGCTCTTGGGGTTGGGCCCAACCCAAGTGCCAGTACCTCCTTTTGTGTACTTTTATATGTTTTGTTGCATTCCTAGAATAATTTATGTTATTTAGATTAAAATTGTGCTTTGTTACTTAGGTCAATTTTGATGATTGAAATAAATTTTCATGCTTCAGATTGATTTGATAGTTTGGTGAAGGAAAATACCTACAAAAAGGCCATCAAGCAATCCTTGATCTCATATCTCCCTCCTTGGGACCATGAGCTGAGACCAAGGCATACTTGCTGCCACAAAAACACTGTTTTTGCCTCTTCATGCAATCGGTAGTGTTAGATTTTTAGTTAGGAAAGTTGATACCAGCTGTGATTACATGCTTAGATCTATTTTTTCTTGTTTTTCATAGTTGTCTTACATGATTTTCTGCCAATAAATTTCTTTCCATCATGATTTCTAGTGTTTATGTCAAATTAGGTCAAGATAGCTAGATCCTTGGTTTTCCTAGCCTTCGTTTGATTAGTTTAGGAAAATAACATCCAGAACACCTATGATAACTCCCCGCCTACCCTTCCTCCATCAATACAACCTGTTCCATCCCCTAACTCAGATTCTTGCCTTCCATTTGCCACATTTTCTCACTTTACCCTAATTTCTACATTCTTGTGCAACGTTGTTCCCTCCATCCTTGAACGAATCCAATCACCCTAATCACTCTCCAGCCTCATTCACCAGGTCCTAGATCCCTTCACATCCTCATCCAACCTCAATTTCCACTTTTCCACCTTTTTTCCTCCATCAACCCTCTTTTGGAACATCCTGTAAAACCCCTGCAGAATTCCTGTAGAAGATCATGTGAGCAGTTTCTCGGGATCTGAACATTGTGAAACTGTTGGGAAGGGTGTTAGGGACCCCTTAGGCCCTCTTCTCAATTCCAAACCTCCTGCAAGTGCCTTACCCATTTCCTTTCGCCAATCAAACCTCTGCACAGTAAAAAACAATTAAAGCACATGCATAATAATTCCGTAAGATTACTCAAAAATGAAAAAAGATGTTTTTTTTCATATTTGTCTTCAGAAGTAGCTTAGTAAGATACATTTTACCTTTCCAAGAGTCAATGGCATCCAGTTCCACCACTTTCATCTCCTTTCTTGCACCAGTAGCGTTAGTCGGTAAAACTAGGGTTTGCTAGGGTTTGCATTTCCTTTCAGCTTTTAGTTTCTTTCTGCAAGTAGATTAGCCTCCTTTAAGTCAGCTTTCATCCATCATAGTTAAAAGCTTCTTTTAAGAGCTCATAGAAGTTGGCTTAAGCTCCTAGCAGACTTGTGCCAGCTGATCAAGTGACAACCTGCAGCAAGAGCTAGTACTTGTGCATATAGCACCGTCGCTTCCAAGTTTGTTATGAACTACCGGGTTGATAAAAGTAAAGAAGGGAGTCCCAGGAATTGCAGCATTATTGCTGCAATACTGGAGCCCACCACTGACCTCCTACTAGTTCCTCCATTAGTTGGATCTAGTTTAACTAACTTTAACTTAGTTAAACTAAATTAATTAATTACAACTCAAAATAAACTCAACCAGGGATCCTATAATGTAGGATCCACTCTACATGACTCAAGTTAGAACCTCATCTCGAATTAACTGATTCAACTAAGTCAAGCTAACTTAGTTAACTCATACAAGTTGTCTTGTGATGTGAAATTACAATTTTATTCCTAATTTAATTCAAGGACAAAATTAAATCATGATTTTGTTGCATTTTCAACACTCCCTCTCAACAAGAAATGGATTATCAGATACCCCAATCCTACCTCTATGGAACTAAAATTTTCCTCTTGATAGTGCCTTATTCAAGATGTCTACATCCTCTTCCTCTATAGGAATGTACTCCAACAACATGATTCTCCTCTACACACAATCTCATAGATGGTGACACTGGATATCGATATGCTTGGACTGATGATGAAATATTGGATTCTCAGAGCGTTTGATACAACTCTGGTTATCACTGTAAATCACTATAGGATCCATCTGCTAACTAAATAATCCAACAAGGATCTTCCTCATCCATATAGCCTCAAAAGTTGCTTGAATAACAACCATGTACTCTACTTCTACCGAACTGAGTGCAACTGATCTCTTCTTTCTACTGTACCAAGAAAATACTGCTGAACCAATACTGAAGATTCCCCATGATTTTCTCTTCATATTGGATAGACTCCCTACCCAATGTGCATCTGTGAAACCTTGTAACATCATTCCATCTATCCATCTGTACCAAAGACCAAACTGAATGGTGCCTCTGAGGTATCTCAACACATGTTTATTTGCCTTCCAATAGAGTTTGTTGCCTTAACCATTGCTTGGCTAAGATGGTTAACTGCAAAACATATTTCTGGTTGTGTGTTCACCAAATACATAAGTGAACCCACAAGCTGCCTATAAATAGTATTGTCCACTACTTCACCTGAAGTAGCATCTTCCTTCCTCCAATTCCCTGCTAGAAGAGTCTCCATGGGTTTGCTTCTCTCCATGTGGAACTTTTTCAATATCTCATTGGCATACTTTCCCTGAGAGACAAATAGTTCCTCATCTCCTTGCCATACTTCCATACCAAGGAGATAATGCATGAGCCCCAAGTCCTTCATCTAAAATTCTCTTGCAAGATCCTCTTTGCAATATTTTACCATCTTCTCATCACCTATTAGAATTAAATCCTGGGGAAATCCATAGCTAAAAATCCTTTCTATCTGTATATTGCATTATTTAGAAAATACAAGAAGATTACAATGCTTTGCTCAAGCCCGAGCAACCTCTGCATTATCTCTATCTGTCTCACAACTTCTTAGACAACCTATTACAAAACATTTTTTCACTGTCCCTATACTCCCCATTCCTTGATCCTGGAGGACCTATACAATGAACCTTATGTAGAAATTTTGAATAATTTAACACATATTCAACAGAGATTATCCTGATCATGTACTATTGCGGAAAACATACACAATACATAAGCTCCTATACGTTGATCATCAATATAGCAGCATCAATAACAATAAAACATCAATAGCATTCACACATTAACACAG
>APFE031739837.1:0-85227 GCA_000404065.3 Pinus taeda | reverse complement strand
TGAACAACTGAAAATTTGATTTGTTTCTTTACTGCAAGACATGGGAATGTTTTAAACATGTTTACTATTGAATTGAATACCTTGCAAACCTTTTTCAAGTAGTTTCAAATTCAGATCAAGAAGAAGAGAATTTTAATTTGGTCTTCCCCTAGGAGAGGAGTTTTTCCTAGTTGATATCCTACATACTATGTTCTATTATTATTATGATCTTCATGTTCTTTATGGTTTAATAGTTGCTTGATGAAAATAGGACATAAGAGGACAATATAATTAAAAATTATCACAAGTTTTTATCAAAGTAAGAAAATATTTTATGCCTTTTGATTTTCTAATGAAGAGAAGGGGAAGAGAGAGAGAGGAAGACACGAAAAAGGAGGGGAGAGTGAGAAGGAGATAGGGATTGAGATAATGAAAGAGTTGGAGGGAAGAGGGAGAGAGTAAGTGATGGGGGGAGAGATAGAGGGATGTGAGAGAGAAATGGAGGGAGAGGAAGGAAGAGAAGACTCAAAAGAGAGAAGGTGAGAGAGATGGAGTTTGAGGGGGAGAGAGAGGGAGTCAAGAAGAACGATGTAGAAGGAGAAAGGTGGAGAGAGAGAGGGATTGACAAGGAAAAGATGGAAATAGAGTGAGGGAGAGAGTAGGAGAGAGAGAGAGAAGGAGAGAGAAAGAGAGAAGCAGAGATAAAGAACTATATATGTAGTTCGTAATATAAAAAAACTTGCATTTTTATTTGAGATGATAATGTTAATGAAAATTTTGTCTAGATATAAATAAAATATTAGAGGTGAGAAAAAATATGTAACATAAGAGAAAGAAAAGTACTATATCAAGAGAGACAATTTGCAAAAAAAAAATAGTAACAAAGGGAGATGTGACACATGAACATATTTGACACAAGATAAGACCTAAGAAACCTTGTTGAAAGGATAACCTAGTTGGAAGGTGAGGCTCCCCAATTCTCCTTCTCTAATAAGAAAATGGTTTTGAGTACAATGAATTATGGCTTATGGTCAATGGGCTACTATAGTGCACAAATCATATCTATGTTATCTATCTCCTATCCCTCTTGGCTAATTTTGTGCATCCATGGAACAAATGCACTCTAAATAATGGAACCCTTTTTCTTCTGAGTCACCCGGTTATACTACAACTCGATAGCTTCTTAGTGGCTAGGTTTGACTACCTCATCTATTAATGACAACTAGAATATATACTTTTCTAGACTCTAGTTCATTCTAATAATTTTGCTATTCCATTTTTCAAGAATAAGGGGGGATTATATAGAATGCTCTTAAATTATTGTGGTGAAAGTAGGAAGGTCAAAGTCTTAGTGGCATAACTTTCACATACGAACTCTGATTGATTCAATTCGTTCATTGTTAGAAAAGTCTTTGTGTGTACAATTGGAAAAAAATGTGTGATGCTAAAGAGACAAAGCTTTTCCCTTAAAAAATTGTAATTTAATGCCTCAAAATTATCCGATAATGTTTTAGACCCTAATTTGACAAATTGGATCCTATGAGTAAAAAGGGTCCTGCGAGTTGATTCTTCTATTTTTTTCATTTTGAAAGCATCGAGATGGAGAAAAGATTTATAATGATCAAATCCATATGTAAATTGTGGGTATTCCAATCCCTTTCCTTTGAAATATGATATCTCTTTTTTCTTAGTAGACCATGGTTTGCATTGTTCTGTCTTGTGACTAAATTGCTAATGACACAAATTTTATTTTCCCATAACTTCATCCATTCTTTTTTGGTTGTAAAATTCAATTTGATTCTATTATAAAGAGTGTAAGAATTAGAGTTATCTCTTCACCTATTCCTTTTCTCGGCAAAGGTAGGGTACATACATCAACAACCTTAAAAATTTGGTGGTGATGACATCTATATTCATACTTCACAGTTTCAAATCATGAAAACCATTGGCTCTATTATTAATGTATCTTTCACGTAAATATTGTTTCTCAAATACCTTCTTAAAATGTTTCCATGTTGTTTCCTTTTTATTAATTACATTAGAAATTTTTGTATTCTCCCACCAAATATTGGATTCACCATTTAATTGGTATGTAGTAAGCCTAGCTTTTGGGTTGTTAGAATATTGGTAAAGATGAAAATATTTTCCTATATTACTCAACCATGAGTTTTTTTCTCTTTAGAATCTCTTTCAAAAATCGATGGCATCAATTTCTGAAATTCCCCTTGTAGTTCTTCTACATTGTTCATTTTTCTCAAAGTCTTTGTTCATTTTGTTCACTATTGTCTAATGATTTAGTGGTCACATTTATTATGTCAGTTACATGGATGGATCATAACCATGTTTCTAATGCTTGACACATAGAAACTGAACCCACACACTATCATCACAATTAGTGACTCGGAAAAAGGGTCTAAAACGTATAGCGGAGGTTGTGAGCTATAATAAAGAGGTCCACATGTCATATTATGTGAAGGATAGAGGTTAATATGAGCTATAGGTATGATTAACATTAAACAAGTCTTGAGTTTGAGTAGGGCTACGTGGAAATGGTGCAACGTCTTAATAATGTCCCGATACATTATTTTATTCTCAAAAGGAAGCCATACCACAATGTGATGGGATATTATAGAGAGTCAGAAGTTGTTTAAATGTTGTGGAACACATAGTGAAATCTCATCTCATCCCTTTATATATAGAGAGAATTATTTTTCTTCAAAAATCAAAAGAGAATGAATCTTCATTCAAGAATGCTTTTATACCATTTTATTTATGGAAAGTATTTAGAAACATTCACACATAAATTGAGTGTATATAAACTCAGAAGTAGAATGCTTGTTTAATAATGATAACATGTTATCATTTGATCAAATATGAGCCAAAATAATAATGTGTAAATTTGAAGGTTCACTGCAGTTTATATTTTTTACTACAATATGCTTTTTGTACATTTTCTAATTTTATCATTATGATGATATAATTTTAACCCATTTTATTAGTTATTGGAGACTTTCATAGTTAATCATATTTTTAGATATTTTTGGAATAAACTTGTGTAATATGTGTGATATGTCCAAAGTTTTGGATGGTGAGTCTGTGGTCCCTGATGATGGATGGTGTCACCATCCAAAACTTTTGTCATATCACACACATTACACAATATTATTCTGTTATTTATTTCCTTTTATTACTATTATTATTATATCTAATATGTTAATACTATTAATCACCTAATTACTTGAAGATAATATTATATTGTCTTGCTACTCATTTCTTATTTTATATTAATTATCTAATTTTATTATGAGTAATACTATCATCTCTATTATATTCATATATTATTCATTACAATTATACAATTAAGTATTACTATTACTATAAAAATCAATTATGGCTGGGACGGAAGGCTCTGCAACTAGGGTTCAGTCGAAACTCTGAAACGGTGCAGACAAAATTTTTTCTACCACCACAGATTAGATGACCTCTTGGGATCAATAGCACCTCATTGGTTTTACCAGGGTGGAAATGGATCCCCCCGAGGGGGGGGGGGGGGGGGGCTCAAAGCCCTCCCCCACCTCCAATCGGATGCCTCCAGAACAAACTCGGCTGTCAGATTTTGGGTCGGTGTGAGAAGAGGAGGACAAAAGAAATTCCCCTCAATAGGATAAAACAAATGCAACCACCAACAGGTCAGACAATAGCAATGAGATGCCAGAAGGAAAAGATGAGCAAGAGGAAACGCCTAAGGTAATCTCGAAGACATGCAAACCTATAGCAGCTGAAAGGCCAAGGATAGAACTGCCCAGTCATAAGATCAATGAGCGAATCCAGTATATGACAGAACATGCACTTATTGGAAAATTCATCGGATTCTGGCCGACAGAAAAAGCCCTTCATGGATGGATCTCGGCCAAGTGCAAACCCAAAGGTCATGTCACCCTGCAGTTAGGACCAAAAGGGTTCTTTACTATGATCTTATTATGCCTAGAAGACAAGTATAGAATCTTGCACGAGGGTCCCTATTTTTTCAACTCAACAGAATTGTATTTAAGGTAATGGGTAGCAAGATTCAACCCGGATAAGGAAGACCTCAGTTGGACACCCGTGTGGATTAGAATGTACTCGCTTCTGGAAGAATATTGGGATGAAGGTCTACTCAAGGACATTGGCAATGGGATGGGGGAATACATTGAAGTGGCGGAAGAGACGAAGCTACGCAGATATACATCCTACGCCCGCATTTGCATCTTCATGCGCATGGACAAGGCCTTGTCCGACTCAGTAAGTCTCTTCCATGATGACTATGAATGGAATCAACCCTTGGATTATGAACATGTACCCTTTTTCTGTCGTAAATGCCATGCTCATGGTCATCTCTTCCAGGACTGCCCATTAAATGCAAAAGCTCACACCTTCGATCCCTCGGACTTGCCGGCCCAAGATGGATTCACCAAAGTACCTAGCCACAAACGATCGCACAAAAAGTCTTCTGCAGGGAAAAATCCCCAACAGAACGTTGCCTCATTCCTGTCTACGAGCAATAGCTTTGATATTCTTTCCAAAACCTCAGAAGATCATCCCTTGAACATAATGCCCAACCCTATGCCTATTTCATCATCTGCAATCTCGCCTCCTTCTAGTTCATCTCCCGCTGCTCATCCCCCCAAAGCTATTAATGGAAGTCCTAGGGTGGATCGGAAGGGTTTAGACCAAAAATCAAATGGCATGGAAGTTGACGGCCTAGACGAACAATCCCTGAGCTTAGCTACAATCCCAAAAGAAAATATTCAGGTACAGTAGATGGATGAAGAACTAGAGAGTATTGATTTGGGAGGACTTAACATTCTTGAGCTTGAACTAGCCTGCAAAAAGAACGACTATGACAAGATTATAAAGCATCAGCTTAGCACACTAGAAGTCATTATCTCGAGGGCGTATTAGTAGCAACAACTGGGAATTCATCCAGGCAGTCATTGGGATGACAACCTCCTCCCAAAAGACTCAAAAAAGAATGGAAGAAGAACAGATCTCCAACGAACAATTGCAATAGGGAAAATCCTGGTCGACTGAGGCACGTATGCTAAGTTGACAAAGTACTACAAGCCCACCACTAGTAGTGAATCATGAAGCTTACTTCATGGAATGTAAGAGGGCTCAATAGCCCAAGGAAAATGAGATTAATAAGAAACATGATAAAGTAGGAACAGCCACAGATCTGCTTTCTTCAAGAAGCGAAGTGTAATAGTAGCACTCTTGGAAACATTTTCTCCAGAGCATGGCCAGGCAGTAACTTGGTTGCAGTGGATGCTCCAGGTGCCTCAAGTGGGCTAGCCGTTGCCTGAAATACTCAAGCAATAACATTGTTAGACTTTCATGCATCTCACCACATCATTCAGGCCACCTTTCACATTATAGGCACTAACATCCATGGTCATCTCACCAACGTTTACTTCCCACAGGAAGTTGGTAACAAAATAGCATTACTAAATACGATTGAAGCTCTAAACCTCAATAGAATTCATCCTCTATGGAACATTGGTGGAGACTTCAATATGAGGACCAAGCTAGAGGAAAAGCTAGGAGGCAGAGCTAGAATGGAGCAGGAAAATGGTCTTTTCAAAGAATTCATCCAAAACAATTCTCTAATTGACTTGCAATTTTGTAATGGCACACACAGATGGAGCAATCGTAGGACTGGGAAGCATCAAATCACTTTCAAACTAGATAGATTCCTCATATCTGACAACGCGGTTCACTTGGGAGGAAACATTGCGGCTACAATTCTCCCTTATTCAAGATCTGATCATTGGCCTATCTCCCTTTAGTGGGAAAGACCAGGCAATGCCACTAGATGACCTTTTCAATTTGAAGGGTTTTGGCTCACCCACCCCGCATTCAAAGACTTCATCAGATCTACCTGGAATACCTTCCTTCTGCCAGAGGGGCCTAAAATGTTTTTGTTTCAATAAAAACTCAAACATTTCAAATCTCAAATAAAGCGTTGGAATCAAGAGACATTTGGAAATATTTTTCAGCTGCAACAGGACCTAAACAAGGAAATGAAAGACCTCCAGCAACAAATTATTACAAGGGGCCACAATGAAAGGACCTTGGAATAGGAACAACACATTCACAATCAACTGGAGGAGAGGAGAAAGCAGGAGGAAATATTATGGAAGCAGAAATCCAGGATTAGATGGCTGAAAGAGGGAGAAAGAAACACAAAATTCTTCCATCGAACCACAGTTCAAAGAAGAATGCACAACACTCTTTATTTCATGCATAAGCAAGGAGGGGAAAGAGTGAAACACATGATGAGATTGAGCAGGAGTTCCTAAGACACTTCAGGCAAGTTCATCAAGAGCCCCTCACAGATAGACGGCCTGCTATAGAAGAAATCACCCAAAATGTGTCGAAAATCATCACAGAAGAACATAATGAGCTCCTTCTTTGCCCTATCTTGCCTCAGGAGGTGAACGTAGCTATACACCAGCTAAAGGAAGGCAAATCCCCTGGCCCATATGGCTTCGCTACCACCTTCTTCCACTCCTTCTGGGAGCTGATTAAAGAAGAGGTCTGGCAAGTGGTGGAGGCGTCATGTATTCTTCACTCGCTTTTGCCCTCTCTCAAATCAACTTTCCTTGCGCTCATCCCAAAAGAGGAGAGAACCAATACTCTCGATAAATTCTGCCCAATCACACTATGCAATGTTATTTACAAAGTGATCTCTAAAGTTAAAGCCAACAGGTTAAAGCCGCTATTGCCCCTGCTCATCTCGCCGGAACAATCAGGTTATGTGGAAGGAAGACAGATCCTGGATGGTATCATCCTAATGCATGAATTCATACAATCCCTCAAGAACTCTAAACAGGTAGGTATGATTCTCAAGCTTGACCTTTCAAAAGCTTTTGACAGGCTCAGTTGGACATATATTCAAAAAATGTTAAATGCTTTTGATTTTTCTCCTATGTGGGTTCGATGGATCATGAGTCTTATCTCCACATCCTTCTTCTCTATTCTTGTAAATGGAATCCCTTCCTGTCCTTTCAATCCCTCTAGATGCATTAGGCAGGGCGACCCTCTATCCCCTTTCCTCTTTGTGTTAATGGCGGAAGGCCTGGGCCGCCACATCAAACATGCCCTCATCACCCAGAAGCTCAAAAGTATATCCATTCACAACTCCCTAGCAATAACACATTAGCAGTTTGTTGATGACAACATGCTTTTCGGTTATCCATCTATTCAGGAAGCCTCTATGTTCAAATCCTTTTTGAATTACTTCTCTTAGGCCTCACGAACTAGCATCAACAAGGCTAAATCGCAGATCTTTTTCTTCCACACTCCTCATATCATTCAACATGCCATAGCTCGTATCTTCGGTTTCTCCATAGAATCTCTTCCCTCCAAATATCTGGGTTCCTCCCTTATGGGCTCGGCCATCAAGCACGCCTCCTGGTGCATACTCCTCGAGAAGCTTGAATCTCGCCTCAATTTATGGATGCACAGAACGCTGAATATTGCTAGTCGTATGGTGCTTATCAAAGCTATGCTACAGGCAATGACGCTTTATTTGTTCTCAATCCTTACAATGCCGAAGTGGGTTATCAAAATAATAAAGGATCTACAACGTAACTTTCTCTGGGGAACTACAGGAACAAATCACAAATGGGCCTTGGTAAAATGGACCACAGCCTGCATGCCCAAAGAAAAAGGAGGCATTGGACTGAGGGATCCAAGCCATAGCAATGCCATCATGTGTGCAAAAATATGGTGGCAATGGATCTCTTTCCCCAGCAAGCCCTCGGTAGCCATATGGACTGCCAAGTATGCCAATCACAGGCCACAGGAGGAGCTCATCAAATTCACTCCCATGGCAAAAGGATCACTCATATGGAATGCTGCCAAACAACACTTCTTGTTGATTCAGAATCATAGATTCTGGGAAGTAAGAAATGGTAGAACAGCTCGGTTTTGGACGGATTCCTGGAACCAATTTCCAAAGCTCAACAGCATTCTCAACCAAAATCCAAACCACCTTGGAGAGGAGCAGCTTCAGTAAGAGGTCTGGCAGCATTGGACTCAGGAGATAGATCAAGGTTACAGACAATGGAAGCAAAGTGGCAGGATAATCAGGAACGCAGATCACCAATCTAAGAGGGATCTGGAAAGAGAACTCCAACAGCGAAGCATAAGATACTCCGAGGACAAGGACATACTTAGATGGGGATACACGCCCAAAGGAACCTTCTCCACTGCAGAGGCTCACAAAAATATCTGCTCCAACCCTTTGCCCCTTGATCCCATTTCGGGAAAAATCTGGATCCCAAGAACATGGCCCAAAGTCTCTATCTTCCTCTGGTTTGGCGGGCATCAGAAAATTCTTACATGGGACAAACTCAGGCTTAGAAATTATCATGGCCCCTCAATCTGTGTCAATTGCAATTCTCAGGAGGAAACACTCCAGCACCTTTTGGATTCCTATACTCTAGCCAATCATTTGTGGGAGAAGGCAAGCTTTAGATGCCAAAGAAAATGTAGAGTGTCGGACGACATCACCAACTCCATATGCCATTGGAAAAAGAATCCCTACAAAAGTGAAATTCTCAACCATTTATGGAGAATGATTCCTGGGCTCCTCCTTTGGAGGATTTGGAAAGAAAGGAATAAGCACATATTCAAAGATCAAAGTACTCTGATAGAGATCATTTGGGGCAACTTCTGTTTGAATATCAAAGAGACACTGGAACTTCGCACCTGGGCACAGGACGACTTTCCCACCCTCGCTAATGAAACTCAACTCCCACAGGGAAATCACAAGCAAGCCCCCTCAAAGAGCAGCAACATCAAAAAGGACTCTTAGACCTCGCACCAAAGCATGCTTTCAAGCTCAACTTTGATGGAGCCTCAAAGGGTAACCCTGGAGAAGCAGGATTCGGCGGAATATTCAGAAATCATGAAGGCCTGCCCCTCCTTGTTTACTATGGAAATATAGGCTGGGATACCAACAACTCGGCTGAGTTGGAGGGACTCTGGCAAGGTCTTCTCCTCTCATGGAAACACAACTTGCATCCCCTAGAGATTGAAGGTGATTCCTTAATCCTTATCAACATGGCCAAGCATCTCCTAAATGGATCTCATGCAAGGAAAATTGCTAATAGTTGGAGACTCGAAGCAACATTGGAGGCCATAGAACAAGTGCTCTCAAAAATAGGGCCATCATCTTCAATCATGTTAAGAGAGTGGGCAACAAGGTTTCTGACCTTATGGCCAATGTAGGAGTGGAAAATAAGTAGAATCTAAGAACAGGATCTCTAGACATAATTACGAACCATGATCAAGAACGGGAATGCAAACTTTTGGTCCAAAGGGATGCTGCCCTCCCGGATGCGGGTGCTTACTATGGTCGTAATGCTGATGGGACGGGGGTGGCGAGAGAACGGCTGCCACCTGCAAACACTGTACAACGAAGTTATGAACCAGGTGACGAATGACCATCGGTATGTGGGAATTTATGAGTTTAAAGGAATTATTGCAGGCGATCCTGAATTAGCATTTACCTCCAAACGCTCTAATATGTTCGGACCCTCGGCTCTCATGAATGCCAGAGTTATGGTGGACGAGTCTCGAGGTAGGGGATGGGGTAATAATACCAGCCTCCACCATGGGTTTGTTCTAGTGTCGTTTATGTTATGTTGGGTGGAGGTAACGATGCTAGGCTCATGCTCTATTACTCCAGAGAAGTCGCCTTGGTCAGTCTCCTAGACGGTCTTTGCTCCTTTGGGTTCTCGTCATTTTGTATGCTTGGCTGGCCTGCGCCCTGCTTCTCTAGTTGTTCGACCTGGTATCCATAAAGGGGTTGTTGCTGTTGTCATGCCTCGGCTCCGCCAAAGGATGATTAGCAGAAGAGGCACCTCTCGGAGGGCGCCCTCCAGCCCTTCATCCTTCCCTCCCTCCAGTGAATCATTTCTCGCAGGAGATGACGCATTCTAAGGCCTAGTCAACTCCTTGAGCCCAATTCTCAAGTCTCCTCATACTCGCCCTCTTTCAGCTCTGCAATCTTCACGTTTAACAACACTTTGAACTGTCCCAGGATCACTGCTCATGTCTCGATGCTCTTTTTCGAACAAGCACAGGAAGGGGGAGAGACCAGCTCTCCTCAGGAGGACCCAGGCTCAGCGTTGTGCTGAATCTGGGCTCTCCATGAGCGATGGTGATCCCAGCGAGTAATGTCAATGACACGGTGCTGGAGCCAACCGCCCCAGGTTCGAATGTGAGTAATGTCAATGATGCAATGTTGGAGCCAACTGCCCTGGGTTCGAATGTGAATGATGATGTTCAAGCTGCCCCGGGTTCGAATCTGAATGATGATGTTCAAGCTCAGGACCTGTTTGACATGGGATGGTGCAGAATCGTGGAGGAGCCCCCAAACGCCTAACTCATGCTCAACGGCTCTGTTTCAGGTTATGCGGCCTAGTATAGAGGGCTTTTTGCTACAGTTGAAAAGTTTTGTAATAGTTGTTATGTCAAGGTTCAATTCGCATGTTTTTTTGGAAATGCATGTAAGAGCAGAAAGGCTAAGATGGGACTGCAACCTCTCTGTCTATGCTTGTAAGGATCCCCTGCGTGGGACTGCAAACTTTCTGTCTAGTCCAAACTCTCAGTCTTGTTCAATCTCTCTATCTTGGACAATTTTCAGTTTCAAACTGCCTTTCCTTCTGGGCAGCTGTTTCTTACGATAGTCATGATGTAACTATATACCTTTTATTTGAATAATAGAACAGTCTTAGAAAAAAAAAAATCAATTATTATTCTTATTTTCTTTCTTTTTGAGTTAGTTTTCCCAGAATCGTTTTCTTTCATTCCTAGGATTTCTATACCCCACCTTTCCCACATGTTATCTTGCAACACATATGTGTATTGACCTTATCACTCTTATGCTCTTAAACATTTCATGTTAAAGGTAGATCTCCTTTTAGATTTGAAAAATCAAACGAAAATGATCTATAAATCTCCAAAATTCAATTCTACAAAATTTAATGAAAAAAATATCAAACCATTATGATTTAAATTTAAAAAAATTAAAGAAAAAACATTTATTTTAGCAATAACTTATTTTTCTCACTTTTATTTAGTAAAGTGAATAGCAATATGGTATCACAAAGTAATATTCCTTTTTAAAGAAAAACCAACATATCTATTTACGAAGTGAATAACACTTAGACTATACCTCTAACAATCCATGTGACTTTTCTGCATTTTATTTTTATGTCACACAACTACAAATTAAATTGTTTATAAAAAAAGTGTGATGAGTAATAATTGAAACAATAATATATTTATTAATTGTTAAAATATAATTTATATTTTTAATTATTTAAGTTAAGTTAATTGATAATAACTTTTTGCAAAATATAAATATGAATGATTTATCTAATTTTTATAGTGCATAGTTTCTATACACACCAAAATGCTTCTCTTAGTCTGCAAATGTAAGTTAGAAGAACTGAAAAATTAGAGAAATAAGAGAATTGCTCATCAGTATAGAATAGCCAAAATTAGGGATAATCCAGAATCGCTTTCAATACAGAGATAATGCTGAGGGGCAAAGAACAGAAGGATTCCTCTAGAAGTCCAGTGAAGTAGAAAATTCAGAGGAACTTCTCATAAAAAGGAACCAAAAGAGAAATGAAAAAAAACCTGACCCGAAACCAAAGCCCGGCCAAGAGAGAGGAGGACAAGCAACTCTAATTCTGCATTCCGTTCAATACTGATTATGTATTGATTAATCATTATTACTCTTAAATCTATCCCATTCAATATTAATCTCTAGTGGATTCAAAGCTTTTATCGTTTATGCTAGGTATGTGCTTGATATCCTCTTCATATATATAATGATATGAGAAGCCAATTTTTAATTTTCAATGTTTCAGACATTGGAATTCTTGGTTAGAGCTATATACGTAACACAAAATTCGCTACAATTGTATTAATAATGGGTGTTAACTAGACATTGCCCATAAAGGTGCAAAGATACACCTAATGAATGAATGATTTGGAAAGGTCATATTTAGTTGAGCATATCTAACTATAGGAATTCACGCCTTGTGTTTTGTTATAGAGTTAAATCTTTTTAAGCATACTTCACAATGAAATGATTTGGGGAAGGTTTTGTTTGTGGAATTATAGGTATTGATCTGATGAATCATAGTAAACATTGAGGCTTTTGGATGTTTCTCATTTGAATCCTGCGTTTTAGGCGACTTGTGACATAAACTCCATATTTATTTATGACGTCTCGGTTATGCCCAGAATAAAATACATTAGGTTCTTGAGAGGCTGACAAATTTTACTGGATAAACTCAAACTTGTTTTTATTAGCTTACCATAATGTTAAATCACCAAAATTTAAGAAATATGTCTTCTCTTAAAACATTTCTTCTCATTTGATTCTCATATTATGGCGAGTCTATCACATTAGATAAGCTAAATGAATTGCATGAATAAAAATGTTGGCGGGTTGCACAAAATTAGTTGCAATATGAAAAACCTTGTACGCAGGAATATTTTATTGGCTTTCTGCAATGAATTTTTGAGGGATATGGAATTCATTATTGTTTCTTTTGACAAAATAATGTAGAGGGAACTTTTCTAGATAATATTTTCCTTTTACGTTAGTTTGTTCGATTTTCTTTCAGAAGATCCATAATGTCAAATTTGCCACACATGATAGATGTTGTTCGAACAGAGTGAGAAATTGAGTTTCAGAGTAAATGTCTGTTAAAGTTTGAGGTTGTTTAATGAGCTTGCTGTTGAAATTAAAATTATCTTAAATTTGAAAATTTACTTTCGGTCGAGTTTGAATTCTAGTAATTTTGAACTGTGAAATTTAAGCTTTAATTAGGAAGAATTTACGTTGTTTCCATTAAAATTTAACGTTTTAACTATTTATGTCTACTACATTTGAGGACTTCGATAATTTCTCACATTGCATTTAGTATTTTGTATTTGATGGTTAAAGTATTTTGCTTTGATGTCAAGATTTAAAGTCTTCAGTTGTTTTATCGACTACATCTGAGGATTTGTACCATTTCGTATTTTATGTTTGACGATTAAAGTATTTTTCTTTCTTGTCAAAATATTTGATTTCTTATTTTTTGGTTAGACCAGGGGAATTCTCATATTGATTCAATGGTGTTTTGGAAAATTTTGAAAATAATTTGAAATTATGAATTGGCGTTAGTGTGACATTTGTAGTTTTGAGCATTGGCCATTTTTTTAGGGATATAATGAAAGAGTTGGAGGGAAGAGGGAAAGAGCGAGTGATGGGGAGAGAGAGGGATGTGGGAGAGAAAGGGAGGGAGAGGAAGGAAGAGAAGACTCAAAAGAGGGAAGGGGAGAGAGATGGAATTTGAGGGGGAGAGAGGGAGTGAAGAAGAAAAACGTAGAGGGAGAAAGGTGGGGAGAGAGAGGGAGTGACAAGGGAAATATGGAAAGAGAGTGAGTGAGAGAGGAGGAAAGAAAGAGGGAAGGAGAGAGAAAGAGAGAAGGAGATATAAAGAACTATATATGTAGTTTGTAATACAAAAATAATTGCATTTTTATTTGAGATGATAATGTTAATGACAATTTTGTCAAGATAGAAAGAAGCTATTAGAGGTGATAAAAAATATGTAACATAAGATAAAGAAAAGTACTATATCGAGACAAATGATTTGCAAACAAAAAAAATATTAACAAAGGGAGATATGAAACATGCATATTTGTTACAAGATAAGACCTAAGAAACCTTGTTGAGAGGAAAACCTAGTTTGAAGGTGAGGCTCCCCAATTCACCTTCTCTAAGAAGGAAATGGTTGTGAGTACAAAGAATTATGGCTTGTGGTCAATGAGCTACTATACTGCAGAAATCATCTCCGTGTTCTCTATCTCCTATCCCTCTTGGCTATTTTTTTGCATCCATGGAACAAATGCACTCTAAATAATGGAACCCCTTTTCTTTGGAGTCACCCGGTTATAATTACAACCCGATAGCCTATTAGTGGTTAGGTTTGACTACCTCATCTATTAACAAGAGTTACAATATATACTTTTCCAGACTCTAATTCATTGTAATAATGTGTCTAGTCAATTTTTCATGAATAAGGGGGATTACATAGCATGCTCTTAAATTATCATGGTGAAATTAGAAAGGTTGAATTTTGAGTCACAGAACTTTCACATACAAGCTCTGATTGGCACAATCCATTCACCATTAGAAAGTAATTTGTGTGTATAATATGAAAACAATGTGTGATTCTAAAGAGACAAAGTTTTTCCCTTCAAAAATTGTAATTTAATGACTCAAAATTCTCTAATAATGTTTTAGACCCCAATTTGAAAAACTGGGTCCTACGAGTAAAAAGCATCCTGCGAGTTGATTCTTCTAATTTTTTTCATTCTAAAAGAATCGAGATGGAGAAAAAATTTATAATGATCAAATCCATATCATAAATTGTGGGTATTCCAATCCCTTTCCTTTGAAATATGATATCTCATTTTTTTTAGTAGACCATGGTTTGCATTGTTCTGTCTTGTGACTAAATTGCTAATGGCATCTATATTCATACTTCCTAGCTTCAAATCATGAAACTCCTTGGCTCTATTATCAATGTATCTTTCACGTAAATATTGTTTCTCAACTTACCTCCTTAAAAAGTTTCCATGTTGTTTCCTTTTTATTAATAACATTAGAAATTTTGGTATTCTCCCACCAAATATTGGATTCACCATTTAATTGGTATGTAGGAAGCCTAGCTTTTGGGTTGTTATAATATTGATAAAGATAAAAATATTTTCCTATATTACTCAACTATGCGTTTTTTCTCTTTAGAATCTCTTTCAAAAATTGATGGCATCAATTTCTTAAATTCCCTTTATAGTTCTTATATATTTTTATTTTTTCTCAAAGTGTTTGTTCATTTTGTTCACTATTGTCTAATGATTTAGTGGTCACATTTATTATGTCAGCTTCATTTGACAATTAGTTTCCTAGATTAGGTGGATTATTTATTTTTAAATCTTCCTTTTGTTACTTTGGAATCATTTCCTTAATATTATAGTTCTACCCATTATTTTTCATTTTTTTTATTATTAGACCTTTTTAACATTGCTGCATTCATCGTCTATTGCTCCTATTACATTTTATATTACTCTCCCTACATCCTCAATAGCTATTTGTTATCTGTTCTATGCTTATCTATTTCTAGTTTGCATTCTTTTAATAGTTTCTTAAAGGACTTACTACATATTGGATATCTTGATTCCTTGAGATTAGTATTTCAATAGATATCCCTTTTCATGATTCTTTACCTCGATGATGTTCACTCCCTTCACGACTTCACTACAGAGCCTCTCCTTCTCCCTCCTCAACCATTTAACATGTAAGAGTTATAATAAAACTTATTAGTTATTATATTTTTATTTTATTTGTTTATTTTATGGTCATGTAGGTCCAAGTGTTGTAAACCAGTTGTTTGATACTGTCAGGCCAGGAGTAACTCCACAAAACTAATTCGTTTATTCAATTAGCCAGCTACCTATTATATACATGAATGTGATCGTTCAGTTCATCTTCTTGATGACTGTTCACATTCAATTCCCCCAATCACTAAGGATTAGGTGTCAACATTCCCCCCCTTAATCTGAAGGGATGTTGGTGAGTCCAAGCATCGTTCTGAATCTTTCAAGCTTTTCTCTTCCAAGCGCTTTGGTGAAGATGTCTGCAATTTGTCCATTTGTGGAACAATGACGGAGATGGATTGTTTTGGCCTCAACATGATGTCTGATCAGATGATATTTAGTATTTATGTGCTTTGTACGATCATGGAACTTTGGGTTCTTGGCCAACTTTATTGCAGAGGTGTTGTCAATCATGAGTGGAGTTGATTGTACCTGTTTTACGTGCAAATCTTCAAGAATTTTCCTGAGCCACACAATTTCTTTCGGTGCTTCAGCTGCTGCCACATATTCTGCTTCTGTTGTGGAATCTGTTGGAACTGATTGTTTGGGTGATCTCCAAGAGACAACTCCTGATACAAGCCTCATAGCATATCCTGAAGTAGATACTCCAGTTTCTTTGTCTCCATCGAAGTCTGAATCAGTGTATCCAATCAAGATGAAGTCGTCCACCCGTGTATACTTGATTCCAAGGTCTTGAGTTCCCTTCAAGTACCTTAGAACTCTTTTTGCAGCAGACCAATGTCCCTCACAAGGCTTTTGCATAAACCTGGAGAGGATTCCAACAGCAAATGAAATGTCTGGTCTGGTAGTAGTGAGGTAGATGAGACTTCCTACAAGCTGTCTATATTGTGTTGCATCCTCAAATTCCTTTCCTTTAATAGATGTGAGCTTTAAGTTTTGTTCCATTGGAGTAGAAAGAGGATTGCACTCTGTGATTCCAAATCTGTTTAACAAATCTCCAATGTATTTCTTTTGACAAAGAAATATGGATTTTGGATGTTGGGTTACTTCAATGCCAAGATAGTAATGAACAAAGCCCAAATGAGTCATTTCAAAACCTTTTCCTAATTCTTTCTTTATGGATGAAATATAGCTTTCATTGTTCCCTGTCATTAAAAGATCATCTACATATACCACAAGATATACAACTTTTTTGCCAACTTTCTTGACAAATAAAGTTGCATCATCAAGATCAAAATGATTGAAGGTGAGTTTCAGAAGATGCTCAGTTAGCGTTTCATACCAGGCTCGTGGAGCTTGTTTGAGGCTATACAAGGACTTCACAAGTTTGCATACTTTATGTTCATGTCCTTTCACAGCAAATCCTTCAGGCTGAGACATAAAAACATTTTCTTTTAGATCTCCATTTAAGAAGACAGTTTTACATCCATTTAATGGACTTTCCAACCGTTTTGAGTTGCTAGTGCAAAGAGTGTCCGGATGGTGGCCCATTTTGTTGTGGGGGAAAAAGTTTCCTCATAATTGACCCCTTCCTTCTGTGCAAAACCTTTTGCCACAAGCCTAGCTTTGTGCTTGTCAAGTGATCCATCAGCTTTGTACTTTTTCTTGTAGACCCACTTGCAGCCAATTAGTTTGGTTCCAAATGGAGGATCAACTAGCTTCGAAGTCTCGTTCTTTATGAGGGCATCATACTCCTTTTGCATTGCTTCTTTCCATTCATCATGAGAAGCAACTTCTTTGAAGTAAGTTGGTTCAAAATCTGTAGACAAGTTCAATTCACAATCATAAGAAACATCCATATCAACAGGTGAATTAGAGTCATCTACATCACCTCCATTTTGTCGGTTTGCATTTCTGGTTCCTATTTTTCCAATTTCATCAGGATGAACACTTTCAAGTGTCTTTGTCAGCCGCATTGGGGGACCTTTTTGAGATGGTCCAGGATGCTCTTTTGATTTAGTTGGGAGTGAATCAAGATTGAGTCTCCCAATTCTATCAATTACATCACTTAAAGCATCATTCGTTGTTGGAGTTTCAGTCGGGGGAGAGTATTATTCAGAAGAAGATTCCACATGTTGATCTAGTATAGGAATCCCCCCTTCAAGATGTGGAATCTGATTTTCAAATTCTTGAAATGATTTCATTTTTTCGAATCTATCCAAGCAATCAAGTTTTCGCTCAACAACATTGTCATATTTGGATGATTCAAGAAAAATTACATCTCTAGATATAACAAACTTTTTATTTTCTTCATCATAGAGGCGGTATGCTTTTGAGGTATTTGAATACCAAAATACACTTATGACTTCTAGCACCAAGTTTGTTTCTATGTACCTTTGGTATCAAAGCATAACAGGTGGAACGAAAAATCCTGAGATGTTTGACCGAAGGAACATGTCCATACCACAATTCATAAGGAGTCTTGTTTCTTATAGCACTAGATGGACATCTATTCTTTATATATGTAGCACATAGAACAACATCAGCCCAAAACATTATGTTTACATTTTTGAAAAAAGGCATGGATCGTACCATATTCAAGATTGTTCTGTTCATTCTTTCAGCTACACCATTTTGTTGGGGATTATAAGGCACAATTGTTTGATGTTTAATCCCATGTTGATGAAGATATTGTTCAAATTCATTTGATGTATATTCTTTTCCATTATCAGTGTGAATAGACCCAATATGAGATTGTGCATCATTTTCAATCCATTTATGAAAATTCTTGAATGTTAGGAAAGCATCAGATTTGTTCTTCAATAAATAAACCCAACACATTCTGGTGTAGTCATCAATAAATGTCATGATATATTTATTTCCATTTGCTGAAGGAACGGGCATTGGACCACATAAATCTGAATGAATAAGTTCAAGCTTCCTATGTGCTCCTGAATGTGAGTCATGAAAGGACTGTTTGCTATGCTTTCCTAGAATGCAAGCATCACATTGCTTAAGTTTTGTAGGAATCGTAGGCAAACCAGCAACACCATTTTTCTTCAATAAGCGGAGACTGTCATAGTTTAAATGTCCAAATCTAGCATGCCATAATAAACTTGATGGAAGTGTACCTTCTTCATGATGAGAAATATATGAGAAATGTTGTGCATGAGCAGATGTTCCTTGCAGTTTAAAAAGTCTTTCTTCTTCTATTCCCCTCATGACAAGTGAGTGATCAGATGCTTTTCTTACCTCAAGCTTGCCATCAAACATATGAATGGAGTGACCTTGCTGGCGGATGTGGACCAAGGAAAACAAGTTTCTCTTGAGCTGTGGGAGATATAAAACATGATCAAGAAGAAAGTCTGAAAGACCAGGCAGTTTAAGCCTGATTGTGCCAAGTCCTGATGGCTTGATTTTTGACTGATCTGCAAAGTATACTACTCCATCAACATTGTGAAGTGTTAAACAAATCTTCATTTACTCCAATGTTACATTGTGCCTCAATATAGTGAGCGGATTCAGGTGCTTTACCTTTGTCTGTATCATAAGTTTTACCTTTCTGTTGGTTTCTTCTCTTCTCAATTTTGTCCCATGGTAGCTTGCATGTAGAGGAATAATGTGATCCATTTCTTTTGTAGCGAATACATGTAAATCTTCCTTTTCTCCTTGAGAATGTCTGCCCCCCCTGCCTCTGAAGTATCTTCCTCTTCCTCTTCATCCACCTCTTCCTCTTGTAGAATCTTGAGCAGGATACTTTTCTTTATGAGCCAGGCACACAGTCTCTTCAGAAGATTCAGGGACTGTCTTCTTTCCAAAGGATTTTTCTCTTTCAACAAACTTTTTCACAAGAGAGTCAAAGGTTATATCTTTGAGATTTCCATTTGCTTGCAAAGACTCAAGATAATTGGAGTATGTAGGATAAAGTGCTTTGAGAAAACAAATAAGAGAGATATCCAGCTCAACTTTAGTGGATTTGATATCATGCATTATAGACTTTATTTCAGATGCAAGAGCAAGAGGATCATTATTTTTCAGTTCAGGAGTGAAGAGTTTAATCATAAGTTGGATGAATTCAAGTGCAGAATGTGAGTCATAGAGTTCTTTCAGCTTTTGTAAAGCTTCAAAGGCAGTTGAATATGATGAAATGTGGCAACTCACCTCCTTATTTACAGATGCTGCGATCAATGCATACGCTCTGCTGTTCTTGTTTTCCCAGATGGTGAGCTCTTTGTCTGATGTAGGCTTTTCTAGGTCATTGTCTCCTTCTCCGACACACACTCCTTTCCACAACTCATTGAAGATGAGGGTGTGTTGTATCATCCGGGACCAGTTGGGATAGTTCTCCTTTCCAGTGAGAACTATTCCTATCATAGAGATGATTGAATGCATTCTGTAAAAGATTACTTCTGCTGATATATAAAAAAAAACTTTTGCTGATAGACTAATACTTCTGATGGAAAAAAAAAATCTCTTATGAAAAAAAAACTTCTGCTGCTATATAGTCAAATTTTCTGCTGCTATCCTCGGCATCTAAAAGTATGAGAAACTTCTGCTGCTATACCATTTAAATATATTTATTTACAGTTTTAAAAGTTTATATAAATGAAACTGCGCATTTAACAAGTACAACGTTTCAATCACCAGCTTTTCAAACTGCGCATTTAACATGTACCAAACTGAGCATTTAACATTCAACGATACCAGCTGTTAGAGGCATTCTCATAGCATACCATAGCACAACTGATTTCAAAAAAGGCGTTTCTACCAGCTTTACTACTGTTGCTACTGTAACGATGTTGCGCAACTCCAATTCTCCTCCATAACAATTAGAATGCGCCCAAAATCAAAATAATGTTATTAATAGGAATCGAATTGAGGTCGGCGGGAGGGTGATGAGCACACAATATGAAGAAGCGTTTCATATACCAGCATATAGACAACATATAAACCCACACGACAGCATTTAATATTCAACAGCATATAAACAGGGACATATCATAGCATGTGCGTTTCTTCAAACAAACAAACTACACATTTAACTCCATTCAACGCATAGGAACCAGCAGTCATATGCACCAGCAAAGGCTTTAGTGTACAGCGTTCAGGCCAGCAAAGGCTTTAGTGTACAGCGTTTTTTTAATGCCACATACCAGACATACATATCAAACAACATTTTTTTAATCCTCTCAATATATATATCAAACCAGAACATCGTTTCATATCTGCTCATATATCAAACAACGTTTTTAATATAGATATCAACAGCGTTTCAAATCCATATCAGCATTTTTAATACCAGAACATCATTTCAAATACCAGACAGCAATGGAAAGAGCAGATACGGTACAAACACTTCAGGCGTTCTTGTGAGGCAGCGTTTCCTTCAGGTGTTTCTCCTTCAGGCAGTGGACAGAGGAGCAGAAGGTAGGCAGTGGACAGAGGAGTTACAAGGCAAGGGTAAAAAGGGAACCTGGGACCTATGCTCTGATAACATGTCAAGCTAGGAGTAACTCCAGAAAACTTATTCGTTTATTCAATTAGCCAGCTATCTATTATATACATGAATATGATCGTTCAGTTCATCTTCTTGATGACTGTTCACATTCAATTCGCCCAATCACTGAGGATTAGGTGTCAACAGATACCATTTCTGATACCTCTCTTAATAACTCTCCTAATTTTTATTTTTTTGGTTTTAACATAAGAAATAACTTAGCTTATGAATTGTCCTTATCTAAGTTTATAATTGACTATATGTTGACTTTTGTTACATTAAAAATTTCAATAAAAAATTCACTCTACCATGTTATTGGTGACTCATTGAGCCACAATAGGGAAGATTATATGTTAACCCCACCCTCATATGGTTTTCCCCTTCCCTCAATTGATTTCAATAAGGTTTTATGTTCTACCAAGGGGATATCTGTTCGGTGTAGTGTCTCGCATGACACTTGAGTTTAATTTATGCTTATCTATCACTATGTTCATGTGCTCAAATGGTATTTCGGCTCTTAAATAATTAACTAATGGTGATTCCCCTTCTTGTCCTAAATGCAATGTTTTCTATGGGCTTAATAGAAATATTTTCTGTCATTTTGAACAAAGGTGCACCCAGGAAGCCAATCCATTTTCTGCATTTCAATTATTGGGGTTTGAACTAATCCCTTTAGAGTTATGGTTCTAGAGTTTTCATTATTATTGTCCCAATTTTCTTTTTGACTCTGTGAATTGTTTTCCTTCATTCCATTACTAATTTCCTACAATCCATTTCCTTCATTTTAGTTTTAGCTTTCCCCCTTCCCTCTTATGCATCGCAAAGCTCAGATTGCAATCAACCGAGATTACCCACATCAAGTTTTATTCTTTCTATGATATGTAAAATTGGATTAACATTATCTTTCCTGCACTATGTAGAGGATTTGAAAGGAATGGGAAACAATGTAGGTAATAACTACTTTTGTTTGCTATCTATTTTTGTTTTTCACTTTCTTTTCATTTTTCTAAGACACTAAATTCTTCTTGGCATGGTTTGGGTAGGAGGCTTTTTATTTGGAGGTGAGTTTCTAATAATGCCAAGATACAAACTAAGGAGGGGATGTATGTCATCCCATGGATGTAATTCCCAAATACATTCCCTTAGTATGATGATGAGATGATGATAACTTCCTTCCCTTGCTTTTTTTTTCACCCCTCTCCTTGCATGGCTTCTATGTTCACTTATTGTGAATGGACTCAATTTCAGCTATCTCTAGTTTATATGGTTATTGGGTCTCCGTAAGACATTTTGTGTTTGTAATGAAATACCTCAAAGAAGGTTAAAACACTAGGACCCCGTTATTCATACTTATAATATTATTTATCCGTTCCCTTGGAGAAATGGAAAGACATAATTTAGTTTAATATTGTTTTATGGTTATTTACTAATGGTATCTTTTGTGATTCCATTTAGCAATGGAGAGGGTAAGGGTATCATACCATAGCCCTATGATTCTTCCATTATATAATATTTATTTTGTTTACAGTGCTCTAAATGTGTATAAATTCTAATATAAAACGTATGCATTATTTATTATTCTCCACACTTTTGAGTTTGGGATCTTATTTGAGTTTTGGCCCCTCCCCCACCCCCGCCAAATAATGATAATAACAATAAATTTAGGGTTTTCTTTAAGGAACCGTGCCCATTTTTTTTTCTTTTGGAGTGAATAGTTACATACTAGGTTTATCCTTGTAGCTTCGTTTCTTAGTTATCAACACAACATTCCTCATAGGGAATCCCACCTTTCATAAGAATCTCATGCTTCTAGGTTGTAACTTGCCGTTTACTTGGTGTGCTTAAGGATTTATTCTAATTCTTGGAGTTTGCATGGTATAAATAGGTTCTCGTAGGAAACATCATAGGTTTTCCATTTATCCTTAGCTTCCATTCATATATTTTATTACCATTAGTTCCCTTGTTTTATGATATTCAAGAAACAACAATGAGTTTATCCTATGTTATATTTTTGGCATATACTCTTCTCAATACATTTGTCACTTATATCTATAATTTAATCTAATACCTCACATTTCCGTTAACTCTAGGAGGATGTGTAGTCCTTCCATATGTAATATTCTGGGCCTAGCATATTCTTTCTAGAAAAGCAATGAAGGAAGATTTAGAAGCTTATTGACATTTAAGTGGTTTCCCTTTGGGCCCATCTAGGTATGTCCTAATATGCAAGACATAAATCTAATTTCTTTTTACAGTGTATAATTTTTTTAACCCTTCCCATCAACCATTCAAATGCCCATCAATCTAGTTAACAACCATTTAGCTTTATAAGTTATCCATATTTCTTTTAACCTTGAAAACACGTAGACAATAAGATTGATATGACATTGTTGGTTGGGATAATAACCTTCTCTTAAAGGTTATAATGATTGGTAGTAAAGCCTACAAGATACATTTCTATCAAATTGCTTAAAAAGGTTGTAACATTCTAGGAAACCTTATTGTAAGAACTTGTGTGTAATTTAATATATCTTACATGTAACACCAATAGCAATGAATTGAAATCACTACTTGAACACATGCATTAAGGTCTGGATGAACCAACAACCATATGGATGATACAAATTTATGGGGGATGTTCCACCTATCTGTAGTAGATCGATAAGACATATCTCTTTACCAACATGCCCCTAAGCCTTGGGTTGTGATTTTATAGAGATGAGTTCCTCATGCCTCTTTTAGCTCTGTGGATTTTCACTTTCAAGTATTAGATGGTGGTATTCACAAATCAAGCTCAACCTTTCACTTATTCTCTCACCACATGAGACTCCTCTCTCTTCCTCAGGTACTTATAAATTCATTGTTGATCCTACGTAGCCTCATAACATGTGGAAAATATCCCACTAACAACTATTTATTTCCTAGGACTTGTTCCACCATCAGGCCATATCCCCTCTGTGCTACATGCCCCCTTAAGATATGTTGTTTATCCCCTTTCCAAATTTATTTTTAGAGAATAAAATTCTTCGACTCTCCATTTCCCTTTCATAGCTTGTCATCAGTCAAGCAGAGCCACCTCATATAAAATCAAAATCCATACTCATAAACATCACTCATCAAATTGTATCTATTTATTTATTATTAATAAAATAAGATTGTCTACAATATTTATTACAATATTATTTTTGAAATTTAAAATTTCGAGACCTTTCAACCATAATTAAAATAAACATATCTTCAGAAACCAAAAGTTAAAGCAACTTGTGATAATAATGGATAACATGCTATTTTTTTTTATTATTAATAATATAAAATTGTCTACAATATTTATTACAATATTATTTTTGAAATTTAAAATTTCGAGACCTTTCGACCATAATTAAAATAAACATATCTTAAGAAACCAAAAGTTAAAGCAACTTGTGATAATAATGGATAGCATGCTATTTTTGTTAGGTCATCTCAAACACCTGTAATACCGAATCGAATGTTAGCTAGATAATTTTTATTGAATGGCCCATTGAAAAAGCTCATTACTTGAAATTACTTTCTTCACTTATGATAACAAAATAAGAAAAATATAAAACCTATAAAATACTTAGCAACATAAATTAATCCAATATAATTTGACTAATCTTTACTTACCTTAGCTAATGTCATAGGGTGGATTGAAAGCCATGCACCTTGTGAAAATAAGGTGACATGAATAATCAAATAAATGTATTGTTGAAACACTAGTCTATCGATATGGAAATATTTGTATGCAAAAGTCAAGTAATGTCAAATGACAAGTATGGGATGGTAGTCAATCTCACCAATTTGTTGTAGTGATTAAAAAACACCATTCAATTACCTTGTCCCATCTAAGACATCCTATTGTGACTTTTTTACATGGATGGCTAACCATGTTTCTAATACTTGACATGTAGAAAGTGAACCCACACACTATGTTCACCATTACTGACTCAGGAAAAAAGGTCTAAAATGTATAGTGGAGGTTGTGAGCTATAACAGAGACGTCCATATGTCATATGATGTGAGGGATCAAGGTTAATATGAGTTATACATATGATTAACATTAAACATGCCTCGATTTTTAGTAGGTGCACTAGAGTTTATATCTCTAATTACATTATATATTTTGTACATTTTCTAATTTTATCATTATGATAATATGATTTGAAGTCATTTTATTAGTTATTGTAGACTTTTATAGTTAATCATATTGTTAGAGATTTCTGGAATAACACTGTGTAATATGAGTGATCTGTCCAACTTTTCCAATGTTTCGCATGGTGACCCTTTGGTCCCTGGTGATGGATGGAGTCACCATCCCAAACATGGTGACTCTGTGGAGTCACCATCCAAAAGATGGTGACTCTATGGTCCATGATAACGATACCGGATGGAGTCAGCATCCAAAACGTTGGACATATCACACATATTACACAATATTATTCTGGTTTTTATTTCCTTTTATTACTATTATTATTATATCTAATATGTTAATACTATTAATCACCTTATTATTCTACTCATTTATTATTTTATATTCATTATCTAATTTTATTATGAGTACTCCTATCATCTCTATTCTATTTATATATTATTCATTACAATTATACAATTAATTATTAGTATTACTATTAAAATCAATTATTATTCTTATTTTGTTCCTTTTTTTGAGTTAGTTTCTCGGAATCTTTTTCTTTGATTCCTAGGATTTCTATACCCCACCTCTCCCACCTCTTATCTTGCAACACATGTGTGTATGGACCTTACCACTCTTATGCTCTTAAACATTTGATCTTAAAGGTAGATCTCCTTTTAGATTTGAAAATCAAACGAAAATGATCTATAAATCTCCAAAATCAGATTCTACAAAATTTAATGAAAAAAATCTCAAAACATTATGATTTAAATTTTAAAAGATTAAAGAAAAAACATTTATTTTAGTAATAACTTATTTTTCTCACTTTTATTTAGTAAAGTGAATAGCAATATGGTATCCCAAAGTAATATTTATTTTTAAAGAAAAACCATCATATCTATTTAGGGAGAGAATGACACTTAGACTGTCCCTCTAACATGGACATCCATGTGACTTTTCTGCACTTTATTTTTAATGTAAATTGTCAACCTAAGCGGTGTTATTTTGAATGAAACAGAATGCTGTATTCCGACCAATGTTTCGAAGGAGATGGTAGTGGATTTGATAATAAGAGAGTAAACATTAGAATGCTTACGATCGTTTCAAATGGAAATGATACATAGAAATTAAACGTTTTAATGTTTAAAACCGTTTCAAATGGAAATGATCTAGAGAAAGTAAACGTTAGAATGTTTGCGACCGTTTCACATGGAAATAATATAAAGCCAACATTACGCTAGATTCATCTGAGTAGCAAAAACGTGTAGCTCGCTTTGCTGGTTGATCTTTCTTATTTTTTTGGGTTGACAGATTTCGTTTTCTAGCAGAATATAAGGGGCGGAGATGAAACTTGATATAAGAGGATCATTAATTGTTACATTGGAGATATGATACTAAAGGGTTGGGTACTAGAGCTGATTCCAAAGCTTCCAAAGATTTTTTGAATTAGTTATTTCAGATTCCAAAGCTTTTATTGTTTATGTTTGGTCAGTGTTTGAGATCCACATGATACCAGGTTCGATGGTTTGAGAAGTTGACTTTTAATATTCAATGTTTCAGACATGGAAGTTGACTTTTAACAGTATTAATTTGGACTAATTCTGAATGAGCTCTATCTACTACATGATCAGTATTGAATGCGATAATATTAGACATAATACTGATTAATCAGTACATCGTCCTCCATCTTTACGGCAGGATTTTTCCTTGCAGTTCTGTACCTCTATTCCAGTTCTGGTTAGCTCAGTTCATTTCGCTTTGTGTACCGTTTGAGTAGAAGTTCCTCTGAATTTTCTGGCCCACCAGGCTTCTCGTGGAATTCTCTATTTTGGCCCCTGAGGGTTATCCACGTACTGAACTTTATGTATTGAACTCGATTCTCGATTATTACTAATTTTGGCTATTCTGTACTTCTGATCGATTCTCCCTGTTTACATTCTCTGATTTGTAATTTTTCTCCCTTACATTCTCCGGCTAAGATAAACATTTTGGTGCATATAAAAAGCATACGCTATGCTTTTAGCCTCAGCGATTTTGAATTTGTACGGTACACAGATAACTTTAGAACCATGTGCAATTAGAAACTTTATATTAACAATACAATATTACCCAAACTAAAGCAAGTTAGGAACAGATTGACATTGATACAGGTACGATAGATTGACAAGTGTATATCCATCGTACCTGTAGTTTAACTTTAGTAAATCGTGTCACTCATCATACAACTTTTTCTCATCATACAAAGGAAAAAGTTATCAATATTTTAAGATGTTATGAGGAACTTCAACATCAAGTTTTGGTCCTCCACTTTTGAACAAGGCGACACTGATTTCCAATCGAAGCTGCGCGATTCTCAATGAACATGGCACTATTTCTTTTTTTTACCATGATTTCTAAGCACGATTTTCTTTCTCAGAAAAACCTTTAAACATAGCAACAATGTACTCTAACATATCCACAATTCGAAGACCAGAAGCTACTCGGCATTCATCAATAATTATATCTTTGATCAGCAAAATACCCAAAGGGCCAAAGAACTTCTGCTTCGTGTACTTGCTCCTCCGAAATAGCAGGGGCATCATTCCAGCACTCAATTTCTCTGGCTATGGCTATGCATACCATTACAGCGTTATCCAACACATCCCACTGATGCCCAGAAACAAATGACAATCAGTCACATCCCACTGATGCCAGTCATGACCGTTGATGAAGGCCTTCTTAGCAATCCCGTGATCGAGATCTTCACTACTTAGATATCTATTGCAGCTCGTTCAGTAAAGTTTATGAGGGTGGTGGCAACGCCCTCTATACAAAGTTACTTTTATTCAAAGAATCTGAGAATAATGGGGATTTCCATGGCCCTCCTTAAGTTTACTAAACGGAATGCAATAGATATTAGTAGTAAAGATTTGAATCACGGGATTTCTATTTTGATAATGACCGGGATCCGGGACCTCTCAAAATAAGATAATTATTTTTTTTTAGGAGAAGTTGGCTAAAGATAAAGAGGAGTGACTGAGTATTTGAGTGTTGAGTCAAGCGGAGTTAAGTAGTAGATATATTTCAGTGTGTAGTTACATGTCAAAGCAAATAGCTAGTTGGAAAATGATAAATAGCCTTCACTGGGTTCATTGTAACCATCATGTTTTCTGCGATCAATAGAAGAGAAGTAGCTTGTGTTTTATGTGTGAATTCATGCTTTGTCTCCTCAGCCTTTCCAAAAGATTGGTATTACAGACAGCGGGTTACAGAGAGCTAAGAAGAACGGATTTGCAGTGGTCCTTGTGAGAGGAAAAATCCTTTTTTTTCCTGGTGGTGTTTAAACGTTAATGCATCCTACAGTGGTAGTATAGGCCGTGTGTTGTTTAAACATTGACACATACTACAGTTATATACAGGGCATTATAACCACTTCAGGCTCACGAGAGAGCTACATTAGCACAAGATGTGTTTGAGTTTTATAGAAGAAAATTGGGTGTTGTAAGCCTAGCTGAGACATAGATCAACATGCATGTTTGAGTTTTCATGGGTCATGTTTTACTTTAGTAGTCGATTAAGGGGGGTGTTAAGATAAGATAATTGGCTAAACATAGAGTGTGAGTTAACTAAGTGATTGAGTGATTGAGTATTTGAAAGATTGAGTATTTGAAAGTTGATTCGAGTTAAGTAATAAATGCCTTTTAGTGTGTGGTTGCATGTCAAGGCAAGTAGCTAGCTGGAAAAGTATAAATACCGTTCACTGGTTCATTGTAAGTATCATGTTGTATCTGATCAATAAAAGAGCAGAAACTCATGTTTTATGTGTGAATTCATGCTTTGCCTCCTCCGCCTTCCCAACAAGACCTTGACTTATTGTCACATTTCTTGGGGACATCAGCGGGATGTGTTTGTTGATGTTGTAATTCTATGCCTATCAAGTGAAATTGAAGGTTAGGATGATGTACGAGGGGCAAGTTCATGAAGCATAACAATAGGCGCGGCATAATTCTTTGGCTCTTGAAAAGTGTCTTTTGTTGATCAAAGACATAATTATTGTTGAAGGCCCAATAGCTTATGGTGTTCGAATTGTGGATATATTAGAGTACATTGTTGCTACGTTGAAACGTTTTTCTTAGATCCACCGCATAGAGTTCATGGTCAAAAAAGAACCAAAGCATTAGAGGATTGGAAATCAGTGTAGTTTGCGTGAAATTGTCTGACCGTTAATATAAATTTTTGAATTCCACACAATTTAATTGGGTTCTATTCGTATTGCTCAGCGTTATCTTAGATATTTCTGCAATTAAAGCATACATATCTGTGTTCCATACACATTCAAAATTTGGGTGGCTAAAAGCATAGTGCATTGTTTCTATACGCACCAAAATGCTTCTCTTAGTCTGATAATGTAAGTTAGAAGAACTAAGAGTCAGAGAAATCAGAGAATCGCTCATGGGTATAGAATAGCCAAAATTAGGGATAATCCAGAATCGCTTTCAATACAGAGATAATGCCGAGGGGCAAAAAATAGAAGGATTGCACTAGAAGTCGAGTTAAGCAGAAAATTCAGAGGAACTTCTCTTAAAAAGGAACCAAAATAGAAATGAATTTAGCGAACCAAAACTTGGATAGAAAAGGTACAGGGTGGAAAGGACAAAACCTGACCCAAAACTAAAGCCTGGCCATAAACGAGAAGGAAGAAGAACTCTAATTCCGAATTTCGTTCAATACTGATTATGTATTGATTAATCATTATTATCGTTAAATCTATCCCATTCAATATTGATCGCTCTAGTGGATTCGAAACTTTTATCGTTTATGCCAGGTCTGTGCTTGACATCCAATTCATATGTTTGATGATATGAGAAGCTGATTTTTAATTTTCAATGTTTCAGACATTGAAATTCTTGGTTATAATTGTATACTTAACATAGAATTCGCTACAACTGTATTAATAATGGGTGTTAACTAGCCATTGTGAGTAAAAATAATGGGTGTTGACTAGCCATTGTGAGTAAAGATACACCTAATGAATGAAAGATTTGGAAAGATCTTTTTAGTTAAGCATATAGTTAAATTCATTCCTTGTGTTTTACTATACAGTTAAATCTTTTTAAGCATACTAGACAATGAAATGATTCGGAAAAGGTTGTTTTTTTGGAATGGTAGGTATTGATCTGATGGGTCATACTAAACATTGAGGATTTTGGATGTTCCTGATTTGAATCCTGTATTTTCAGGCGACTTCTGACATAAACTCTATATTTATTAAAATTAGTGTTATTTCAATTTCTCGTTATGACATCTCGTTTATGCTTAGAATAAAATACATTAGGTTTTGGAGAGACAGAGACAAATCTTCATTGGATATGTTCAAACTTGTTTTTATTAGTTTACCATAATGTTAAATCATTAAAATTTACGAATGATGTTCTTAAAACATTTCTTCTCATTTCAGTATGATATTTATGGTGAGTCTATCACATTGGATAAGCCAAATGAAATGCACGAAGAAAAATGTTGGTGGGTCGCGCAAAATTAGTTGCAATATGAAAAACCTTGTATGCAGAATATTTTATTGGCTTTCTGCAATGAATTTTTGAGTGATATGGCATTCATTATGGTTTCGTTTGACAAAATAATCTAGATGGCACTTTCTTAGATAATATTTTCCTTTTACAACAGTTTGTTCGATTTTCTTTCAGAAAGTCCATAGTGTGGAATTTGCAACATTCCCAGCAATGCGACACATGATTGATGTTGCGAGAAATTGAGTTTCACAGTAAATGTCTGTTGAAGTTTGAGGTTGTTTAATGAGGTTGCTGTCGAAATTAAAATTCTCTTAAACTTGAAAATTTACTTCCGGCCATGTTTGAATTCCAGTAATTTTGAACTGCGAAGTTTAAGTTTTAATTAGGAAGAATTTACGTTGTTTCCATTAAAATTTAACGTTTTAACCATTTATGTCGGCTACGTTCGAGGATTTGGATAATTTTTGACATTGTATTTAGTATTTTGTATTTAATAGTTAAATTATTTTGCTTTGATGTCAAAATTTAAAGTATTTTTCTTTTTTGTCAAAATATTTTATTTTTTATTTTGTGGTCAGAACAGGGGAATTCTCTTATTGATTCAACGGTATTTTGTAAAATGTTGAAAATAATTTGCAATTATGAAATGGCGTTAGTGCGACAGATTCGTAGTTTTGAGCGTTGGACATTTGAGTTTGAAGTTTCTTCTGAACGAAAAATATGATTTCAAGATATTTGATTGACTTTAATGTTATATATGCTTTCTAACGATTATACTGAGAGTTTGATTTTAAGAAATTGTAAAACTTATGCACTCACCAGTGGTTGGATTGATTTTATGGGGCGTAGACAACTGGGATACATTGACATTGTCAAATTTTCGTGGGACAAGTTCCATGGCCGATTCTGTGTCACAAGTAGGCTCCCATGAATAATAGTTTCATATTCTTACTAGTGTTTCTAGAATATTATTGATATGGTTGAGTGACCAAGTTCACTGGACCGAAGATTGCAGCTTGGATAGGGATGACTGATGGTTGTGATGGGTCTACTTGGTTGGGCTACATGGACAACTTAGTCATGGACATCAAGTTGGAGACATGGAGCATGGAAGTCTTATGTAGGGACATATTGTGGGTGCACTTGTAGAGATGTCACTTATGGGCATCCAATGAGGTGTACCAAGGCATGGATGTTTTGCAGATGGATTTGCTTATGTGACATGGAGACTTATTACTTATGAGCCTATGGGGAGGTTGTACACGCTTGTGCAACAAAGCCATCGACTTGGATGGAGTTGTGAGCATTCTATGGGGCATTCTTACTACATGGAGAGCTGAGGCATCTTGCAGAGACCTTTGGGTGGAGACTTGTATGCTTGCTGAGATGTTGGTTGGGGATGGCTTATGGAGCTCATGATGACATGAGATTGTTGTGACTTCTAGGAGACTTCATATATGGTGGACTTAGAGGATCTGATGCATTGAGGAGCTGAGGTCAGAGACTTTGATGCAGGATGGGGTTCATACTTTCAAAGTACATGTATGGGCATGGCTTGAAAGAGTGACTTGATGTGGAGGATCGGTATGAGGCACTTTGAGGTGATGGAGTTACAATGATGATGATACCTTGGTGGCTACACTTGGGTATGGGTTGAGCCGAGACTCAACTACTTGTTACACATGGGAGCTGATTGATCTCTGATCATGGGCAGCACAGGGAGACATGAGACAGGTGTATACTTGTTTCTATGGCAGACTTGAGGGGTGACACATTGCAGATGTGATGGAGGTAGCTTCATGGACATGGATGTGGCAAACTGAGAGTTGGAGTTTGATGAGATGGTCTCTTCATATGGAGGAGGCACACATACGAATGATGTTGGGATTGATGTGGCTGATTTCATATAGCACATTGGTACCAAACATCATGGACATGTTGCAGATGGGATGAGGACTACTTCATGGACCTGAGCATGGTTTACTTATGGATGGATTCTTGATCAATTTCAGGATGTGACAGGATGCTTTGAGGAACAATTGATGGTGGCATGAGAATGTTCACTCTCATTGTTTGAGCGTGATAGTTGGACTGATCACCCGACTAGTTAAAACATGGGGACTAGTAGTGTAGAGATATGCGTTGGCATTGTGTTGGAGTATCATGGTAGCAGGTTCACATGGGAATGACACATGATGAGGTCGACACGATATGTTGCAATAAGCATGTAGCTTGAGATGGGGGGGGGCAGCCTTCCACGATGGAGCAGCATGTGGAGATTGTGACATGATGGTTGATTGTCATGGATTGAGAGGACTTCCGATTGTTGAGATGAGATGTTGGCACATGGTTGAGTTGTGTTAACACTTGTGATATATCATGGGCAGTTTGCACATGATGGAGATGATGGACATGATGGAGTGGACACTTTGTTGCAGTGGACATGTAGCTTGATGTTGGAGGGATCAACCTTCCATGGTGGAGAGTAGCATGGAGAGATTGTGGCAGGTGGTCGATGATCATGGACATCTGATATATAACATATCAATGGAGGTATTCATTGGTATGGACTATCTTGGTGACAGTTGGTCACTTAGATGAGACATGGTGGGGATGGAGACCTACATATGTTGTAGGATGTTTGCCATATATGTGAGGGGAGTCGACATCATGGATTGATGCTTGGAGTTGGGATGTTGTTGATGACGACAACGACTTCAGGTGCAGGAGGATGTAACGCCTTCGAGAATTGCGACGGGCGGGCACCAGGCGACCGGGTGGGCGCGCACGATGGGCGCGTGCCAAACGGGCGTGCGATGGCGCCGTCGCACAAAATGCGACGTTATGACAGCAGATTTGCGATGCTAGCACAGAACGTTACGACACTTGGTGAAAAGTGAGTGAACGATGGGAGACTTATACCCGCAGTGGAACGATGGATGAAGGGTGGGCCGACCTATGAAGGAGGGCGAGCCGACTCACATAGAGCATTCACAAAGGCTGTCAAACCATAGTTTTGGGGGTCGGCCCAAGGGCTACCACCCACGCACGGAGGCATATATATACGAGTCTTGGAGCGTTCATTTCGATGCAAGAAACTCGCATTCTCTTGTGATATTCACACAAAGATAAGAGGAAGTGCGCAGATAAGGAGGAGTGCGCACTTCTCATGCGGACTACCTAGGAGAGCTGCAGACTTGTTACTTCTAGTAAATGGTCGAAGGTTGACAAGGCATGCCGAAGTTGGTTGCAGGTTTTGGTGTAAGACTTAGTTTTGGGTTTTAGGTGGCTCGTGTGAGCACCGTCCTTCGCACAAGAGGTGCAAAAAACTATTGTAAAGGCAGATTTCCTATATTGTAAAATTGGCTAAGTGTTGGCTTAGAGTTTGCCAAGCACACTTGTATTGTAAACTGACATTCTTAATAAACGGTTGGGCAGACTCACATTGCGGGGAGTTGCCCCTCCCCTTTATACTTGTTGCAATTGTTGATGTTCTTGTTATTTAATCGCGATGGATAATGAATGAGTATGGGCTTCATTAAGTATAAAGGATAAATGTATGTTTACTTGGTTGCGAAACACAAGCTAAGTAATGCGAAGGTGAATTTAGGCGTAGGCCATGTGCACGAGTATTGTTAAAAAGAAAGTGTTCGGTGGTGTCGCACCTCGTCGGCACGGTTAAAAGACCACTGTAGGCTTGGGGGCATGACGAAGACCATGCCATGAGCCAGTTTGAAGAAGAGAAACACTACCAGAAAGGTAAAGTAAGTAGGTTAATATTGTTTCTTATTTACCATAAGTTTGTGTGATTTAATTGTGGTACAGAGACCAAGGTTCAACCAATGCATCGAATGCACTGTGCTTCAGTCAGCACCAAATATGCTAGCAGTTTGGCCTTGTAAAAAAGGCTACTTAGCATTTCAACCTACTAAAAAAACTACCCAGCAGTTCAGCATAGGAAAAAAACTACCCAGCAAAGCTACCCAGTAGTTCGGCCGAGTAAGAAAAACTACCCAGTAGCTGAGCAGAGTAAAAACAATTGTTGTCTTGCATATGACACCACCATATGTGACCTCATTGCCTGGAACTATAAATAATGGATGTTGTTGCATCCATTAGGCCATTGTCACCATATTTGAAAAAAATAACATTGGAAATGAAATGCATCTAAATAATAAGAATTTGAAATGGTCATCTAGATGTATGTCTCCATAGTCAAGCAAAATGCTAAAACACCACTACTACTAAAGATTTAGTTTCACATTGAAAAAATAACCAGCACAGTTAGCATTGTATTGAATTCAAAACCCATTATCAGATTGGAAAATATCATTTTTGCTCCAAGTATTCCTTATCATATTGGACAGTAGCATTTATGCTTCAAGGGGCATTTCCTTTAATTCCAGTCTTTAGAAATCCTAAAGATATTTTGCGCAGTTTTTGATAATAATATAATACTTTCTATATTTTCCACCAGAAGAAAATTCTATTGGATGATCTTGATCAGTTATCATATCTTCCTGCACCAAATATAGCTAGGAGTTTAGCCAAGTAAAAAAAAGCTTCATAGCAGTTCAGCCTAGTAAAAAAACTACCCAGCAGTTTAGCCTAGTAAAAAAAAGCTGCATAGCAGTTCGGCCAGTAAAAAAAACTACCCAGTAGTCAAGCCTAGTAAAAAAAGTATCCAGCATGGCTATCCAGCAGTTCGGCCCAGTAAAAAAAACTACCCAGTAGCTCAACCGAGTAAAAGCCATTGTTGGCTTGCATATGACACCACCATATGTGACCTCATTGCCTGGAATTATACATAATGGATGTTGTTGCATCCATTAGGCCATTGTGACCATAGTTGAAAAAAATAACATTGAAAATGAAATGCATCTAAATAATAAGAATTTGAAATGATCCTCTAGATGTATGTCTCCATAGTCGAGAAAAATGCTACAAACACCACTACTAATAAAGATTTAGTTTCACATTGAAAAAACAGCCAGCACAGTTAGCATTGTATTGAATTCAAAATCCATTATCAGATTGGAAAATATCATTTATGCTCCAAGTATTCCTTATCAGATTGGGCAGTAGCATTTATGCTTCAAGGGGCCTTTGTTTTAATTCCAGTCTTCAGAAATCCTAAAGATATTTTGTGCCATTTGTTGATAATAATATAATACTTTCTATATTTTCCTTTAGAAGCAAATTCTATTGGATGATCATGACGAGTTACCATAGCTTCCTGTGTACGGGTGGTCCCTTGTTCAAACAGACAAGGCCAAGTTACTTGAATGGGTGATCCCTTCTGGTCTATATGAGATTCCATGCAACAACACAATTTCTTCATAATGATACCTACGTTACAAACGTGACACAAGTAAAGGCCACAAACAAACCCTTCCAATCCTGGACTACCTATTGTGCAATAAAATTCTCATTTGTCCAACACAAATTTCCATCTGAAGTACTCCACAATTGTTACCACACTAGTACAATATTCTTTTAGAATATTGATCAAAGTGGTATCAACAATGTAATGGTGCACATTCAGTCTCAATGAAGCTGGAAACATATACACAACACAAAAAGAATAATCGTAGGAAAAATGGATCTCCAAATCAATCAATGATCGATGCCCAGCATGACTGTTCCTTTTAATATAACTAGAACAAACTCATCTAAACCTAGGCCTGAAGTGCACCTATAGGTTGAATATCTTCCCTAGAGGTGCATATCAAACCCCAGTTTAGATAAGTATTTGATGTTATTCATATTCAATGCATCCAAGGAATTGTCTATATTCTCTGCAATGTTAGACATGCTTGCACACACACATGCCTGAAGAGATGATGGATCGACCCCATCCAGGCTTTAGAATGCACTTGCAATCATTAATGGATCACAATAAAATATCATTGCATGAACATACCCATCAAATCAACCTCCCTATCATAACTCAAATTCATTCTTAGTAAAAAACCTTCATGATCTGTGTCCCTATCCTACTTTTGCTCCATGCATAAAACCCCATCCTAGACTGAAATACAGCCTGCAGAGAAACACCTACAAAGAATCAAAAACTCTGATAATGTAATAGGCTATAGTTTTCTATGACTAGTAAAAATCATTGTTATTTATGATGGGAAGAATACATATTCCCCAAAAAACTACACATCAAATCACGTTGCCAAAGGGCAGAGAAATGCTACTGTCGATGACATAGGATTAGAAATACGACCAAAACATTAGAAAAGCATATATGTGTGTTTCAATATCTTACTAATCCAAGGTATATTCAAAGGTAGAGATGGATAATGGTATATGTCAAAAGACTAACATGACATGTACATGTGCTGAAAGTATATGAAGAAAGCACAAGAGGTCAAGTTTAGATTGAAAAATTCACGGAGGTGCCAGTTACAAGAGGAACAAAGCCCGCCCACCATCAGATAAGAAAGTATTCACGAACAACAGAGAAATAAAGAGAAAGCTAGCCCAGCTAGAAAGTAAGTTCTTTTCCTTCTATTTCTTTCTAGAAAGAAAGTAAATTGAGAATACCCAAGGAACCCACCCCACTTCTTTCTTTCCACTACAACTGCTCTCAGTTTAAGACAATCCAAAGTGATGTGTTTAAGACCTCTCTTGCTTTTCTCAGCAAGCACAGACATTTTCTTCAAATGTGGAGATCTATGAACCTTGACTCTTCCACATTGTCAGGGGTGAAATTGTATACCCATGTTAAAGGTAGTCCATGTCACATGAACATAAATGATCATGTTTGCGAGCCTAAACCTCGTTTATTATCGTGTCGGTGTGCCATCTCAACCATTAGACCACAGTCCAGCCAATTTCGCCTTCTTCTTAGAAAAACACGTAGCATAAGTTATATTTGAGCCTCAAAAAACAACACCAAATCTTATTGTAACCAACAAATTATTTCACCAACATTTTTGTACTGACATAAAATCATTTTGACCCTAGATTCAGACCTATAAAAAAAATTCTTTTGAACCTTGGATCTAGATCTATAAAACAAAAGATGAAAAAGGATTAAAAACCACAAATGCAAACCTAGTTTAAATTGAGCTTCCCTTTTTATTAGATTAAAGGGAGGTTTTTATTATTACATTAGAAGAGGGGCATGCAACTGAAATTTAAAAAACCCAAGTGCAAACTTATTGGTATGCGCAAGCCTATTGGTGCTTTGCAAGTCTCTTAGTGCTTTGATTAAAAGATTCAAGTTAAATGTACGTGCCCTAGTTTGGTTTTCAAGGCCTGTTAATTTTTATGGTGTGTGATCTATAGTAGTTGACTTTAAAGGACTTTAGTCTTCCCAACCCTAAGCTGTAAAATGATCTCCCTTATCTCAGTACAAAACTGCATTTTCTTGTGCAAAATGACATATTAGATACACAAATAATTAAATTGAAACATTGCAATACATGTATAGTACTTTGCTGGCATTGACAAAGGCTTCAACTGGAATACCCTACATGGTGACCTTTGTAACATATTTCCACTATGGAAGGCTAAAATTTTAACACTGTAATCATAATATTTCCAATGTGCTGTGGCATGGGAAACCAACACAAACAAAAAACACTACATTTAATTTATAGATTTTCTAGCATTTTTTGTAACAAGGATTTTCATCTTAAAACACTGGAATAATACTCAGTTTCTGGAGTAAATCGGGGTTGTTTCCGTTGGGGTTTCGTCTTACTAGTTTAAAATAGAATGCTGCTAGAATAAGTTCTGAAGTGCTGCAACCTCGAGCTAAAACTCCATTACAGAGACAACAGATGCAAGTCTAAGATCCAAGATGCCAAGAATTAGCGCTACCAGTAAGCCACGAAAGCCATTCCAGATTGCCTTGCTAGCACTTTATGTGGGGAGGCCATTGAAGGTTTGAGTTAACTTCATCGTTGGACTTTGTGGGATTTTACACTACCCAGGCCAAAAAGCCAAATGGTCACTTAGAGTTTCGTTGATTACCCTTTTCTTACCCTTTTGAAGGAGAAGGTACCCATGGACAACAATGTGGAATGTATTCATATTTTCAATGAACTTTCAGGTCTATGATCTAACCAGCCTATATTCACTGCCATCAGTGAGCCCAAGAAGTAAGAAATAGATCCAAACTCAGCCAGAAGAACCGATCAAACCCCGTCACAACATAACATAACCTCACTTACCATTAAAAATAAAACAAAAACCATTTCTCAGAAACCCAATAAATTCATTGAAGCAAAACCCTTATTCCCAAAAGGAATACAAAATGTAACCGTAGGTCTACCGACAAAACTCAAAAATCAAGAGAATAATCTAAAAACAAATACATACTGAAGCCATCTTCAACAAGGTAGTTGAAGGTATGATTATCACAATTGTATGTGAACTTGTTGTTGTTGGTGGAAAGCTTTTGCAGGCACTGAGCAGTAATACTTGTAAAATTGCCTTTGAGTTCCGTGTACTCCGCAAGCACCATGGTGCCCCTCGCGCGACAAAACTGTATATCAGAGATTGTTGCCCCATAATACCTTCAGACCTAAAGGCCCTTCACTGATATTAATCGTAGATAACACTATAAAAATCCATTTCTCAAAAAAATTAAGAGAACTTCAGGGATTTTGTGGAATAAACTGATGAAACCACACGTGATTTAGTAAAGGAGGAAGAGGCCTTTTAGAAGGGAAGAAATCGCGCGTAAATATGTTATGATAAAGGAGGCAAGGAGTAGCATTAGAACGCTCAAACAATGAAAATATATGAAAAAGGGGAAAACAAAATTTTATAAAAAATTTAATATATAACATAAATGTAAGTTTCAATTATTTATAATAATAACTTCACTTACATGCATTTTGACAGGTGTTGTCTTGCTCCTGACACTCAGCTTGTACTTCAGCGAATGGCCTCCCACTTGTTGAACTTCGAAAATGAGAAGCGAAGATGTGTGGAAGGTGACCCTAAACATGTTGATAGATGCTTGTCTAAAGCCACACCCTTGAAGCCTCAATACCCACAACGAAGGTGTCGTCTGCTGCACCATCCACCCCCATGGAGGCTCAGTACGTGGAATGAAGGTGTCCTCAACTGCAGCAATGTCAAAATAAAACCAGATGGGAGCGGCATATGCTTCTGAAACCTCCTTTACCATTGGAAGAAACATTCTTGGTCTTTGTTTTTGTATGCTTTCATAATGCAGGTCAGTAGACGTGGGAATGAATTCATAGTGAACCCTAACAATGCATTTGTTTATGGGAATGAATTCGTAGTGAACCCTGAGAAGGCGTTTGTTTCTGGAAATGAATTCATAGTGAACCTTGAGAAGGCATTTGTTTATGGATATTGGAAGGGAATGAAGGTTTATGTATATGGGAATTAGTTTTTGAATTTGCTGCAAGACATTATAGTTTGGCCTTCTTGTTTGGATTTTTGAGGGTATTGAAAGAGTTCAGGGAGCCTCAGAAACTGATGAAAATGCCGAGAACAAGAAACAAAAGGTCGACCATGGCCCTTCTGACACTAATTATGAACATTCAACACATTAAAAAATGAATGCAGTCGAATTTAGTGAGAATGTTCAAAATAGTAGGGTTTATCTAGAACCCTCTAAGTTTCTTTCAGTCATCAAGAATCTTGCTCTAATGAAGCCGTAGCCCAAAGATGGTAAGCCTGTATGTGGGGGATTTTTAGTTTTTATGATAAAAATTCATGCTAGAATTCAATGTAATGCAGTACAAACATTGAATGATTTCCCCCCCTACTCTGAACCCTTTAAGCAACCCTTTAAGAAACTCAATCTCTTCATGCCATAACCAAATCTTTTCGAGGCTCTGCCTCTCTTCAGCTTGCAAGGTCGAAGCAACAAGTAGGCTTAGGTCTGCTTCATTTCATCTCCCAGGCTGGGTTTATTTGAGCCATCCTAGCCAAGTTCTGAAGCCGAAAATCTAGCCAGCAGCGACAACAGCCGTGTGTTCATTATCTAGCCTACAAGCGATGCTTCTTCAATCATGTGCCTCCAATTACTAGCTGCTATGGACTTCAAACATATATATGTGCTATCACTCGTGGGACTGCTTATTTTACTGGATAAAGAAAAACCCGGTAAGCTTCTAGCTCTAGGTCTTATATATAATCTGAATATAGGGGATATGCAAGTGGGTCTGCTCGAATACAGACTGGGTCTCGATCTAGGGAACGATAAAAGGAAACATACTTATGTAGCACTTAGTACGATGAAATAACAAGCAAACAGTACTATCTATAGGTCGATCAAGGCAGAAGAGCATTATTTATACCTGATGGACTTCTGGTCTTTCCCCTGTATCCTCTGTATATCCTCTATATAGTTAATTGGAAGTTAGGTATTCTAGGAATGAATCAACTCTATCGACTGATCATGTTGTTGGTACTATATAAGCTTCTCATTGTGCTCCTTCAACAGAACCGACTCCATAGCGAATTTTGTTGAGCACATTAATGACAACAATGATAGTGCGCTAGCCAGGTAACTGCTATTGCTGCCTGTGTTGTTTGTATTTTTGAGATCCTCATATCAAGATTTGTAGGCAGCAGAAGCCGAACTACACTGTGGAGTTTAAAGAAATAGTTGTCCAGAGGCGGAGGTTTTTTTGAAACACAGACCAACCCACCGTCACATTATAACCTGCCTGGGCCACGACACAAACATGCAAAATAGATATGGGGGTGAAATCGCCATGTGGTGTATCCAGGTGCATCTAGCAACCTACAACCAGCAACCTGTGCATGCTTATATGTTTATATGTTTAGTTGACTTAACATATAATGTCCTCTAATAATGCTAACATTAATTTAGGTTGTACAATTTACAAGTTTGAAAATATCAGGACTACTAAAAATATAACCTATTCTTTTAGGTTCGGTTTAGCTTTGGTCCTCAGGAAGAGGCAAAATAATATAATAAATTAATATATCTCTAAAAATTTTGTTTATAAGTAATGAACGCGACCTATAAACAGCTCAATTAATTATATCTCCCTTCGCTTCGATTAGTATAGTCCATGCCTACAGCAGCGACTGATAAAAGGATTTTATAAAAGGTAAAAGGCCTTTATTAATTGGTTTGTGAAGGTTTATAAAAGGGATTTTTTTTTTAAGTCTGTGCTTGTTTTTTTTGGGAGAGTTTAGTGTTATAATAAAAATAAAAGAATTTTATAGAAGGTTTCCTTTGAAGTTATTTTCGAATCAACAGTTGGGTGAAAAAACCTTTTTATTAAAAGTTGCATGGTATGAAGGTTTATAAAATATTTTTTCAAAGTTTAAAAAAAATAAAAATTAGGGAGAGGTTTATGGAGAAGGTTTTTTCAAGATAATAACAAAAAGGAAAAGGGTTTTTATTGCCAAGAGAATTTAGGGCTATGCGAAAGTTGATCCATTTGCGATTATTTTCGTTAAGCATGACAATGTTTTGGATGAAGATTGTGCCTTACGGGCGCACATATTGAAAATCATATTTTTTTTCGGGGGTGATATGGAAGATAACCTGATGACAAGCTGCTCCGCTAGCCTGCAAACTAGGATCGCTTCAAATCTGTGCATATTAAATGCATTTCCTCCATTATCCCAATAAATTAAAACTGAAGTAACTATTATCATATTTTAGAAAAATATTCACATTATTGCGATACAAGGCTGATGAAATAACTGGCCTCGGTGGCTTAAAGTCCCAATCACTATGTCCATAAAAACAACCAACATTCTACTAGTTCACAATTGAACCACCGTTTTGAATGGAGAATTCATATACATAAAAAAAATTACCACGCACTCAGCTCCAACAAACATTCCAGGCATACAGGTTTATATCAACAGCACATGTAACCACCGCTCAGTTATATAATTATCACCCACACAAATATAGACAACCAAAATGGGTTTAATACACAGTCAACGCAGCCAGGAATTAATTAATACCAGAATTTATTGTCACGCTACCAATACTCTGTTTTATGTAAACATTTGTATACTCCTTCGAGCCACTAAATTACAAACATTTTTACCAACGCATGGAGGTAATTGCTCTTTTTATTGCAACGCATGGAGACTTCACTAATTAGTAAAATCACCATTCCACGATTTAATGCACAACATAATGAATACTTAACGTTTCAACGTTTTGACATATGAGCTAACACGCTCAATACACAGTCTATTGAATGCATGATATATTTTAACAGAACCCCAATCCTTCATTAAAATACCGAGAGAGTTTTTTTTATGAGAATTCTGACATCACTCCTCCCTCTCCTCTCTCTGATGAGCTGAGAGCTTGCTGCCACTTTTATTTATAATAATAATAATGGATACATAGATCAGGCCTTATCTTCTAGAAAAAGTATGATTTTTCCCTTTTTACACAATGATATAAAGCTAGAAGCTTTATTCCCTATCTTTATCCTAATTTTAACTGGAAAAAACATAGAAATTCTATTCTCATTCTTTTTCTAACTATTCACTCATATTCTTTTTCTAAAAAAAAGAATATTTACAACAAAATATCTAAAATTACCACACCCCCTCTTTATTCTATATTTACAAATGAAAAATGGGCTTGATGCTCCTGCATCATACACCCAACCTTAAAATTAATCATGATCTCCTGATCATGTGTTCAGATGCCTGGATCCCACACCTTGCGCTGCAAGTTTCCATTTGCCGCTGCTTTTGTCTGTTGTTCTTCTCCAGGTCTCCACACTTTATGCTGCATCGCTCCACTAGCTTCACTTTCACAATCTTCTACTGTCTTTCTTTTACTGCTGCTTCTGCTGCTTTTCATCCTTGCTGATGTCTTCCTATTAGACACTTCCAACATGATTCTTCTGATTAATTCAATTTCCTTGTCCAATAAATCTTCAGACTGCTGATTTCTTGTTGCCTGTTGAGCTAAGACGGCTTGCTCAGTCTGTACTGTCACTTGCTGACTTCTTGCTTCTATACTTGTTTCTGTTCTGACTGCCACCCGATCATCCATACCCTCTTGTCTTCTGGAACAGAAAACTTCTTCTCTCCACAACTGAGTCAAATGTTCTGCACCAATACCTGCACTCACAAAACACTTGTTAGAATAAAATTCATAAGGCCTCAGTGCCTTATTTCCCTCTGCCAGCATTTCAGTGTACCGATCCCAATCATTCTTGAGATTATCACTCAGTCTATCCTCAGCATCATCCTTTCTGAGAATGCATCTGTATTCTGGTTCATAAACCTCTTTATCTTCATTCATCTCTGCCTTTATATTCTGAATTATTATCCTCTGTACTTCTAGTCTCTTCTCGAGAACATTTAACTCCTGCCATAAATATGTGATCTCCTTTGAAAAGATTTCTGTACAATCTTCAATACTTTCACAATCCCAACTTTCTGTTGTTACCATCTCATCACCTGCATATAAACTCTCAGTTTGCAAAAAATGTTCAACAGTATCAACTGTTACTTCCCTTATCTGTGCTTCAGACTGATTCACTTCTTCTGCATCTGCAATCATACACAACTCATGAGTTTTTAAACTGCAAGTCTTTTTGGTCCTCACTGCTTCCTTCAACACTTTCCTTTTAATATATCTGCATGTGGGATTTTCAACCTCCAACTCTGGCACAAGAATTCTAAGTCCCTTTTTCAACAAGGCAATCAGAATTTGCCTCAACCTCCTCTGCAATTGTCGCCAGATCACTCGCTTTCCCTTCAGTGGAAAGATCCATTTTCCTTTCTGCTCTTCCCGCTCCCGCAGCCTTTCTTCCAGTACCTGTAATTGTGCCTTTATTTCTGCAATCTCTCTTTCTCGAACTCCACCAGTCACCTCATCTCTGTGGCATTTCTCTGAACCTCTTCTCTCTCCTTTATGACTTTTAGTAGCCTTCTCCATCGCCATAAGTTCTTCGGCTATGCGTTGCATGAAGCCTCTGCCACAACAAACTCTTTTGCTGCCACTTACCTCACCAATCCTTCCCTCTGGATCTGGCCTTTTGGTAATCATTGGTCCTCTGCTGGAACCTTTTGAGCATCCTCCACTGTTCATATAGGCTTCTCCCATCTGCAACTTTATTCAACCTCTGTTGAATCCCTAGGTTCTGCCACATTCACTTCTCCTTCCTTCCGCTGAGATTTCTTCACTCTTCCTGTAAATCAAAATTCATCAGTCCGAAAATCATCACATGCAATTAACAAAACACTTGAACCTTCAAAAAGAGCTGCTCCGGCTCTGATACCACTTGATGATAGGCTGCTCTGCTAGCCTGCAAACCAGGATTGCTTCAAATCTGTGCATATCAAATGCATTTCCTCCATTATCCCAATAAATTAAAACTGAAGTAACTATTATCATATTTTAGAAAAATATTCACATTATTGCGATACAAGGCTGATGAAATAACTGGCCTCGGTGGCTTAAAGTCCCAATCACTCTGTCCATAAAAACAACCAACGTTCTACCAGTTCACAATTGAACCACCGTTTTGAATGCAGAATTCATATACATAAAAAAAATTACCACGCGCTCAGCTCCAACAAACATTCCAGGCATACTAGTTTATATCAACAGCACATGTAACAACCGCTCAGTTATATAATTATCACCCACGCAAATACAACCAACCAAAACAGGTTTAATACACAGTCAACGCAGCCATGAATTAATTAATACCGGAATTTATTGTCACGCTGCCAATACTTTGTTTTATGTAAACAGTTGTATACTCATTCGAGCCACTAAATTACAAACATTTTTACCAACGCATGGAGGTAATTGCTCTCTTTATTGCAATGCATGGAGACTTCACTAATTAATAAAATCACCATTCCATGATTTAATGCACAACATAATGAATACTTAACGTTTCAACGTTTTGACATATGAGCTAACACGCTCAATACACAGTCTATTGAATGCATGATATATTTTAACAGAACCCCAATCCTTCATTAAAATACCGAGAGAGTTTTTTTTATGAGAATTCTGACATCGGTCCTCCCTCTCCTCTCTCTGATGAGCTGAGAGTTTGCTGCCACTTTTATTTATAATAATAATAATGGATACATAGATCAGGCCTTATCTCCTAGAAAAAGTATGATTTTTCCCTTTTTACACAATGATATAAAGCTGGAAGCGTTATTCCCTATCTTTATCCTAATTTTAACTGGAAAAAACATAGAAATTCTATTCTCATTCTTTTTCTAACTATTCACTCATATTCTTTTTCTAAATAAAAGAATATTTACAACAAAAAATCTAAAATTACCACACCCCCTCTTTATTCTATATTTACAAATGAAAAACGGGCTTGATGCTCCTGCATCATAACCTCATGAAATCAGGAAAGAATCTATAAGACAAAGAGAAGACCATAGTCATGGGTTGCAAAGCATGACTTAAGCATATTAATAAAAGAAATCGAAAAGAGGAGGCAAAGATCATTGCCATGGTTAGAGAGGTTCAGGCCACAAGGGAGGAACTCAGAAGTCTTACAAAAGACAAAGAAGAAATTGAGGGTAATTGGTGTATCTTTGATCTGTTACCACCTCATATGTTTACAGGTAAATATTTTGATCCTTGGGTTATCAAGATGTTAACTTTTCTTCGAGTTAAAGATTTAATTAAGTATTAGTCTAATAACCCATACTTGGGTTATAGGCTGACTTGGTCTTGGAGGATTCTTTTGACACTTTAAACGCAAAACTAAATCTTCTCTTTTGATGCAAAATGGCCACTAGTATATTATATGCATAACAATGACTCTCTTGACTTATGAAAAATAATATTTTGACTTGAAAAGACCTAAAATCATGAAGAACATGCTTGACCTAATTAACTTGAGCATGAAACCCGTGCTTATAAAATAATAACTATTTTTCTTGTTTTTCTTTTTACATCAAATATAAAATATCAAGAGTACATGTGTCATTATGAAGAACAAAACTAATTACATTTTTCAACACTCTCCCTATCTCCTTCCTCTCCTCTTCTCTGCCCTCCTCTCCTCTCTGCCTCAATTTCTCTCAGTCTATACGTTGCCACTCCCTCTTTCTCTCCACGTTTATATCTCTATGCCTTTGTTATTTCCTCCCTCTCCCCCCTCCCCTTCTCTCTCTGCCATCCAACTTTGTTACTATCCCCTTCTTATCTCTCTTAAATTTGATCAAGTTTTATTTTGTTTAAGGAAGTATCTAAATTAAAAAGGTTGAATTGGTTGTAAAATATTAAACCTATATTTTGGATAAATCATGTCAAAGAAAATAAAATAATCAAAAACTTAAACAAATCATGCTCTATCTTTCCTCTATTATTGTTAGTCACTTTGCTTGCTCTCATCGCTTGGATTCTTAGTTAGGATGGATCTATGTTGTTTCTTCATAACATCATTTATATTATATAAAGTTCACATCATTATACATAAAAGTATTCTCATTTTTAATTTTACTAAAACCTTGATTTAATTCTATAGAAATATTTTTAGTCGTGGTGAGAATAGAGGGTTTAGATATATCTCAAAACTACTTATAACATTTTTCCTTTTAGATTCGATTGAAAAAATATTATCAAATTAAATTAATATAAGATATTTTGATTGTGAAATGACTTATGGTTTTTGGGCATGTGGTACTCATAATTCATGGTATTGGCCCATGGTATTATACAAATCATATTTGCAGATTAATAATATCCATTTTCAAGTGGGGTCAAATATTCATAGTTAACAATCTTGTCATATTGTTATAAAAAAAATTGAATGCTAAATAAGTTATGATTTTTTGGCATGTATTATTGAAAAGCCATGGTATTGGCCCATGGTGTTGGAACAAAATCTATTCACATGTTCATAATATGAATGGAAAAGTGTGGGTGAATATCTATGGTTAAGGATCTCGTGATAAGCCATGGTATTAGCCCATGGTATTATCAGAAATATTATTTACAGGTTAATAATATATCTAGTAAAGTGGGGGTGAATTTCCCTGGTTAGGAAACTTTTCGTGTTTTAATAAAATATTTTTATCGTGAAATAATTCATGTGTTTCAGGGTATGTTGTATTGGTAAGTCATGGTATTGGCCCATGATATTGTAACAAAGGCATATTTACAAGTTAATAATATCAACTGTAATATGGGGGTCAATCACCATGGTTAAATTTTTTGTCATATTACTATAAAATATTTTGGTTGTGAAATAAGTTATGGTTTTTGGGAATGGGGTATTTATAAGTCATGGTTTTGGCCCATGGAATTGTAACTAATCATATTCACAAGTTAAATTAATTGTAAGATACTTTTCCTTTTTTTTCAACATTATTTTTCTTTCATTTTGTTAAAATTTAGTGGGGATTTTTTGGAATGATAATTTTGAGCTCTTTATCTGCACATTTAAGTGTCTCACAAACATTTAAGTGTCTCACATTTTTTAAAATGTTTATTTGAGATGGTTTTGTGATATTAAACTATAGCAAGTGTCAACTACTTTTGTAGTACTTGTTTGTCACACGATATAAATTATCTATAACAAATTGAATTTTATTATTTTTATTAATTTAACCTTTTATTATTAATTGAGCAAACATTTTAATGTTCAAAATTATCAGTTTAACTTTTTATTATTAATTGAGGCAATATTTAAATGTTTAAACTCATTTCCAATATCACTTTTATTTTTTATTATATTTTAATAAAACCAACATTTAAGATTATTACATAGTTGCACTACACTTTACACGCGCACATATACTTTAACTTGTAGAGCCGCCTTTTAACAAAATAAATTGCAATTACATAAATAATTCAAAAATATTTAAAAATTCAAAAAATACTATATTTGAAAATTAATTTATTAAAATAAACATTAGAAAAAATTAACTATTGTGATCTAACTTGCAAAGCTGCCTCTTAACAAAATAAATTACAATTACATAAATAATTCAAAAATATTTAAAAATTCAAAAAATACTATATTTTTAAATTAATTTATTAAAATAAACATTACAAAAAATTAACTATTGTGATCATATATTACCATTATATATATAAATAAATAAAATAAGTACCACAAACTTTCCTCACTTGATATTTTATTAACTTTTTATAAGTTTCAATAATAAGAGGATTAAATTTTTTTTATCGGATTTAAGGCTTATATTTATAATATTTATAATTTCAAGTCGAATTTTTTTTGTCTCCGTAAATACTAATTCTATTAAAAAAGGTGAAAAAATATGTACAATGAGGTCAAGACCTCAGAGGAGGCCAAGGCCATTCCTCAACCAAAAACTCAGGGACATTACAGTTCAGGCTTTCAACCAGATTTACAGTACATACTTCAAAAATTTGATTTTGGTCCCTAACATACTGACAAAATTTACCAGGACTACAATCGTCATAACCTTCCTTGACCTCAAAACAAAGTAGCGACTAGCATAGCCATTTTTAAAACAAAAATAAAGCATGTGCTGGATGTATTTACTGCCTGAAGCATGAGAATGAACCAGACATAGACATTTAACTTCAGAATCAAAGACACAGGACCAAAATTGCATAGCATATAATCAAGAAGGCGGCCCGGCAGAAAGGAGCAGTGATTAATCTGCATGACTTGGTGAAGCTGGCATATCCTCCTTTACCCAGCTTGTTGAAGCTACCCAGGTCACGAGACCGTCTTCGTCCAGTGCCGGCGCACCTCCATCAGGATTAGTAACCAAATGTAAAGAACTAACTGCTCTTTGAGATAGCCCGCATACTAAAGCATCTTCCTGAGCTGGATCAGGCTGCTGAGGCGCTTCCGAAACAGGGGCATCCTCTTGCATGTGGTCCGCATGAAATACTATCCTTGTCAGGTCCCCAAGCAGAACACTATCATCCTGAGAATGTGAGGAAGCGGATGGAGTCAAACTGAGCTGGTTGCTCTCCTCCTCTGAGACAAATATGGTAAAATTTACTGTCACCACAAGCTTGTTGAGCCGACTTTGGAATGTAAACCTGGAGGTCTGGTATGAATTATTCGGGATAAGCCTATCTTGGTCCAGAGGCGGAGATGAAGGACGAGCTAAGGCAATGGGGGCAACATTCTGAGGAGCAGGTCGAGAAGGGCGACCTTTGTTCCCTGAATGACTTCCTCAACGCGAGATTCCTCGACTGCGAGGCATGATTCCAGATGCAAAAGACCTGGGAGAACGATTGAAATTGAGTAAACCAAAAATGGTAGGAGCGCTGAGAAATTCAGGGCGTTTCCAGAGCCAACCTATCATGCAGACACGAAAGACCAGACAAGGGAACTGAAGCAGCTTTGCTTCATAATAAACAGAGTCATTAACTGCGATAGGGGCATTGAGCAGATCCATGCCAATGAGCCAAATTGTGTGCAGTGTAGCCATGCTTGCATTGATTTCAAACCAAATTCGAGACTGTTCGGGATTTAATTCCCCTGCCCCGAACTTGATACGCCATCCTACGACGCGTACCCTTCATACCTTCCGCCTGCCTTCCGTCAGGCTAGATGTCTGTTTGGTGGAGTCGATCATTGAATTTTGTTGGAGTCACCCACATCCGGGTGTGTATTCTTTATCTAAGATTTGTCCTGAGTGACAATTTCCTGGACTTTGGCGATTTGGTCGTCGGTAACTAAGATGGCGATAGTATCTTCAAAGTAACCAACCTTAGCTTCCACTCCAAGATTGGCAAGAAAATCAACGACCTTATTTCCTTCCCTTCTGGTGTGTTTACATGAGATTGCTTACTGCTAAGAAAGCCAGTTATTTATTAGCTCAAGCCTCTGGGCCATTCTCCAACTATTGCTTACTTTGTGAATGGATGAACCGTGCTGAAGCTTTATGATCCTTTTAATTATAATTTGCGAGTCCCCTTATATAATGAGAGGAAAGAAGCCTTTTTCATGGGCTAATTTGAGACCTCCCCATAATCCCTCCAATTCTGTTGAGTTATTGGTTTCCCAACCTATCAAGCCCATGAAGATGCACTGAGGATTACCATTATGGTCTCTGAATACTCCTCCGTATCCTGCTTTCCTTGGATTTCCCTTTGAGGCTCCATCAAAGTTGAGTTGGAACATGTCAATGGGCGGCGGAGTCTAATTGCTTGATTCCTTACCATGCATAGTGGGGTTCTTTTTATTGATTGACTTTTGGTTTATCTGGAGCCTCCAATTATCCCATACTGTTCTTTCCTGAGGTAATGTGGGGAGGTCTTCTGAGTACCATTCTCTAATTGATAGAGTCTCCATGATATTCTGATGAAATTTATTCCATATTTGTTCTAGCGGCATAGTTTGATCTTTGAAAATTCTTCTATTGCGCTCTTTCCATATGTTCCACATCAGTAAGCCAGGTATAATATTCCACAAGGTGTTAAGGAGATTACTTTGAAATGGCTTTTGACTCCAGTTGCGTATGGTGGCTTTGAGATCTCCTTGCACTCTACCTTCTTTTTAACAGCGGAAAGCAACCTTCTCCCAGAGTTTTCTTCCAGTTTGACAAGTTTGCATAAGATGTATGGTTGTTTCCTCCTCTTGCCTCCATATGAGACATATAGATGGGCCCGAGAAGCTTCTTTTCCTAAGATTATCCCAAGTTAGAATTCTATTCTAACAAAGGAGCCATAGGAATGTAGAAACCTTCGGCCAGTTGGAAGTGTGCCAAATTTTATCCCATAAATTATCTTTGTTTAGCTGATCTTGGACTATTATGTTATACGCTTCCTTTGTGGTAAAAATTCCTTTCTCTTCATAACCCCATCTTAGAATGTCCATTTCTTCTGAGACAGTGATTTGCCTCTTTTGTAATTCTGTATTGAGATGTTGCTGAGTTTGTTCTGAGCTATTCAATAAAAATTGATTTTCATTTTTCCATTGCCTATGTTCTTGAGTTATAACTGTGCTCCAGAATTGACTGACCTTGGCTAATTAATTTATCTCCCGCTCTGAAATTGGACGATCTTGGAGTATGTCTCTTATTTTTGGTAATTGCTGCCATGAATCTTCCAAAAAACGAGCAGTTGTTCCACTCTTAATTTCCCAGAAACTGTGTTCTTGTATGATACTTCTGTGTTGTATAACCGAATTCGAGATTACCGATCCCGTACTTATCTCTGTCATTCGTATTATTTCTTCCATGGGACAGTTGCTTGCATATTTAGCTGTCCAAAGAGAGGCCCATGGAGTATTAGTCTGGGCTAGCCATCTCCACAAGATTTTTGCACCCATTACACTATTGATGTGCTCAGGATCTCTTAGCCCAATGCCTCCTGCTTTCTTAGGAAGACATACTTTATCCCATTTAACCAAAGCCCATTTTCGATTTTGGCCTGCGCTTCCCCATAGAAAGTTGCGCTGGAGATTCTTGATTTCTTTGAGAACCCATTTTGGGGCAGCCAGGATGGAGAATAGATACAGGGGTATGGAATGAAGGACTGCCTTGATAAGAACAATTCTGCTAGCCATATTCAGAGCTCGATTGGTCCAAAGGGAGAGTCGAGTCTCTAGTTTTTCCAACAATTGCTTCCAGGAAGAGTGTTTGAAAGCTGAGGCCATTAAAGGGGCACCGAGATACTTGGAGGGCAAGGAGGCAATAGTGAATCCCAGAATTCGACCAATAGCTTTTTGGGTAGTAACAGGGGCATTAAAGAAAAAGATTTGTGATTTAACTCGATTGATAAGGGCACCAGAAGCATCAGAGAAGATTGACAGGATTGATTTGAGGAGGCAAGCTTCCTGAATCGAAGGATGGCCAAAAAGCATATTATCATCTACAAATTGCTGGTGGGAGTAAGCAGGGGAGTTATTAAAAGAAAGACCTCTTAATTGCTGATAGAGCCTGGCAGAGGTGATGCTTCTACCCAATCCTTCTGCCATAATTACAAAAAGAAAGGGAGACAAGGGGTCTCCTTGCCTTATACCTCTGGAGGGACGGTATGTAGCCGAGGGAATACCATTGATTAACAAAGAGAAGAAAGCTGAAGATAATAGGTTAAAAATCCATCTGACCCATGAATGTGAAAAACCAAAGGAAATAAGAATTTTTTGAATATAGACCCAACTGAGACTATCAAAAGCTTTGGATAGATCTACCTTAAGCAGCATACCTGGCTTCTTGGTTTGATTTAAGGAGTGGATTATCTCATGAGTTAAAATAATCCCGTCTGTTATTTGTCGTCCTTCTACATAACCTGATTGCTCGGGTGAGATAATAAGAGGGAGCAACGACTTTAGTCTTGTTGCTATTACTTTTGAAGTAATTTTATAGATGATATTACACAGAGCAATAGGTCTGTACTTGTCAGGTGTATTGGAATATTCCCCCTTTGGAATTAAGTCTATGAAGGTGGCATTTAACCCTAGATACATCCATCTGAGTGCCCGTGATTCCTCCACTACATGCCAGACCTCATCCTTTATCAAGTCCCAGAACTTATGAAAAAAAATTGACGTGAAACCATCCAGACCCAGCGCTTTCCCTTCCTTCAGGTTTTGTACTGCTTCTTCAACTTCCTGTAAGCTGATAGGCTTAACGAGAAGACTGTTATGTTCCTCTGTTATTATCCTTGGTATGTTCTTTAGAAGCTTATTGATAGCCGACATTCTGTTTATATTGGGTTCCTAATGAGCTTTCTTAAAGTAATTGAGGAATTCCTCTTCAATGCCTTCATGAGTTTCAATTTTATCCCCCTGTTCATTTTTAATGTGAGTAATGTAATTTATCATTATGCACTGCACCGTAGTTTTATGAAAAATTTTTGTGTTCTTTTCTCCATTTTTTAACCATCTAATCCTTGATTTTTGTCTCCATAATGTTTCCTCCTGTTTAGCCCTTTCTAAAATTCTAGATTCTATGTCTTGCTCCTGCTTGGTTAATTCCTCCGTGTGCCCTTCAGTGATGATGGTTTGCTGGATTTTCTTCTTTTCTAAGTTGAGAGTGGCTTGAGCCTTAAAGATGTTGCCAAAAGTATTATGATTCCATCGTTTGATTGCTCCTTTTAGATGCCTGAGTTTTTGCTGAAACCTGGACATTCTAGTGCCTTCAGTACGATTGAAGTTGAGCCAAGTTGATCTGACGAGCTCCTCAAAGTCTGGGTGAGTTAACTAGAATTCTTCAAATTGAAAGGGACGTTTGAGATTGTTTCCTGGCCTGTTCCATTGCAGTTCGATAGGCCAATGATCTGATCCTGAGATAGGAAGTATAGATGCTGTAAATTCCCCTCCAAAGTGAGTTGCATTATCTGAGATAAGGAACCTGTCAAGACGCGAAGCAATCTGCTGCGATCCTTCTCTTTCATTAGTCCAAGTGAAGAGGCCATTGCTTGTGGGAACATCCACCAAGTAGTTGTTGTGAATGAAATTTTTTAGTAGATTGCCATCACTATTTGCTCTGCTTCTACCGCCTTGTTTTTCTTCCATGTTTGTTGTCATGTTGTAATCACCTCCAGAGATCCAAAGTGGGTATGGCCTGTCTGTGTTGAGTTCTGACAATGTATTCAGGATTTGAGCTTTTTGAGCAGTATCCTGAGGAAAATATACATTAGTTATCAGTCCACAGGTATTAGTACCTGAGAGGTGGAAGGTTGCCTGAATGAAACTTTTATTATCTTGTATATTGTTTAGTTGGATGGCTCGCGCATCCCAAAGGATTGCCAGTCCTCTCGAAGCTCCCTGAGCATCAATAGCTGTAAGTAGCCCTCCTGGCCAGGCTTTCACTGCTTTTTTTCCAAAATTGTTGAGCTGGATTTCGTCTCCTGCAGAAAGAGTATACTTGGTTTTTCTTGCATAAGAATATTTTTTAATAATCTGCCTTTATTTGGGCCATTGAGCCCTCTGATATTCCATGATATCAACTTCATTGAGAAGAGTGGGGGTTTGCATTGAAATACTTGGTCAGTTTAGCATACCTCCCTAACTCCGCTAATATCTCTCCAATCTTGATAGTTCTCTCAAGTGTCGTTTTTCTGCCTCTCTTCTTATTTCCCTTGGTGATAAGTTTTCCATCCCATGGACTTCCTATTTGGACTCCTAGAGAGTATTTCTTCTGTGCTCTGTTCAAGACTTCTACTAGGTTATCCACTTGCCGATCTGGTATTTTTTCAAAATTCCCTGTTTTGCATGCTTGTTCCAAACCTAGTATGTCCAGCTCCTCTATATCTAAGGTCTCTCGATCTTCTTCCATGATTTGAGGTTCTTGAGAGGTATCCGCTCGTTCATTTGATGATTTTTCATTTGGTTGCGTATATTCAACGTCCATTCGTTGTGATTTCCATGGTGTGGATTTAGTTTGAGATTGCAGGTTTGATTGCTTCTGAATCTTCTTTCCTATTTGCCCTGAAGTTTCGCCTGGTTGTTCTTGATCGGCTTCTTTGTCCTTCTACATGTCCTTCTCCAGATCTTGCTCATCATTCCTGGCCAGTGCTTCGAAACTATTGCCCGTTGTAGGCATTGTCCTGTTAACTGCATTTGCCTTGGGATTGCCTGTTGCTTTCTTGTTCCCTCTCCTTCGACTATTTATCCTAGTGAAGCCATCTGTTGTTTGATTGTCTGAACTGTCTTGGGAGGAGGGTTTCTTGTTTTGTGGACAATCTTTGTAGAGATGCCCTATATCACGGCATTTCCTGCATCTAAATGGTTCATGCTCATAGTCTATAACTTGAATCCATTCAGAATCTTCCTGAAAGAAACTTACCGTGTTTGACAACGCTTGCTTGAGATCCATATACATACAGATCCGAGCATAGGACGTGTATCTGCATGATTTTGTTTCTTCTGCAATCTTTACAAACTCGCCAACTGCTTTCCCAATCTCTTGTAGAGATTTTTCTTCCCAGTACTCCCACGGCAGTGAATAAATCCTTATCCACACTGGCGCATAGCTCAGATCCTCCTTATCTGGGTTGAATCTTTCGACCCATGCTTTGAGATATAATCCTGCAGAGTTGAAAAAATAAGGACCCCCATCCAATATCCTGTTGCGATCTTCCAGGCAATTAAAAACTGTTGTAAAGAACCCCTTTGCTCCTAAGTGCATAGAGATGTGCCCCTTTGGATGCCATTTAGCACTAATCCAACTTCTCAACGCTTTCTCTGTCGGCCATATTCCTATGAATTTACCGATCAGCGCGTGATCTCTCATTTACTGTATCCTAGCATTGATACGGTGACTTGGGAACTCCACCCTTGGTCTGTGGGTAGCTACTAGCTTGCAAGTTGAAGAACTTGCCTTGTTTCTTTCTTCTGTATCGATGTCCTTGCCCTTCCTCTTACTGTGTTCCATAGTACCGCCGCTCGGTTCATTTTCATTTTCCTTATCTCCCGTGTTCTGTGTTTGATTGTCCGTATTGGGGGGAGGCTCCTGGCCCTCCCCCTGAGGAAGTTGCATATTGCCTTTTTCCTTATGGCCGCGTAGCCTTGATCAAAAGTTCACCTGAATCTACCGATTGTACCGAGTTTGACAAGCCCGCCGTTGCAAGTTTCGCAGAAACCCTAGGTTTGGTTACAATGGCCGTAGGTCATCTCAAAATCCCTCTCTTAATTTCAAGTTGAATTTAATTTTACTGTATAATTTGAAATATTACGAACATAAATCAATATAATCACTTGATTTCTATTTTTCATTTAACTTTTAAAATAGTTTTAAAATTTACAAATTTATTAACACTATTTTATGATTATTTTACTGTCTCATAGAGTAAAATTAGTATATTCTCTTAAGGCATTTTGTGGGGTAAAGATTATTGATTTGAAAAAAATTCTGGTAGAAGAAGATAACAAAACGTTAAAGGACAAAGATGTGTGGAATAAAACCATTTATACATAATATCTATTTAACCTCCTTATCATTAAAATAAAATATTCGGAAAATAAAATTAAAAAAATAATTCAACTGAACAGTAACTCTTTTTTGGGCCATGGCACAGGGTCCTCTTAAATCTAAATAAAACACCTTGTATATTTTTAATCACAATATAATATATAATATGAATATAAATTCGACCTTTAACTGGTTTTAACAACAGGTAAATATTAAGAACTATGCGTTTTTTTCAATTACATCCGACTACTCAATTACATATCGTAGCTTCATTTGGTATAAAAGTTAAAATTATATCAACAGTATAGGTAATAGCTAAGTAGCCCGAAAAAGGAAGCAATTTCTGAGTTAGAAAACAATTTCCTAAGGTGGAGAAGGAAGGGTGAAACCTATGCACTCACGAGTGCTTGGATCAATCTTTTGAGGCGGAGACAACTGCGATACAATGACGTTGTCAAATTTTGGTGAGACGAGTTCCATTCTGTATCACAAGCAGGCACCACTAAGATATCGTGAATCCGTCTTTAAAGTCACCCAATGCCACTGGAACAATGAATAATAGTTTCATAGTATTACAAGTAAAACAATTCTTGCTCATGTTTTATTGAGTTACAGGTAAAACAACTCGTATTTTTATTTATTTCCTAGGTTTCGGATTTTTCTCTTTGATGGGACGAGTTTCATGGCCGATTCTGTATCACATGCAGGCACCACTCAGATATCCTGAATCCGTCTTTAAAGTCACCCAATGCCGCTCGAAGCTCCAATGAGTAATAGTTTCATAGTCAGATAATGATTGACTTTGGACATTAGTATTATAGTTTTTGTTGGCTAGTTTGGTTATTTATTTTGATAATAATTTCCAAAAAAAACTTATCCAACTCTATGATGTTTTGATTAGGAGGATAAAGCTATGGACTAAGTGTATATATTGTTTTTTTTACATACAATTAATCCATAGCTTTATCCATCTATGAATAAAAAAGTTTCCAATATGTTATGAAAATAAATAACCAAACTATCAAACTATCTAACAAGAACTATGATAATGTGCCTATCAACACAAAGTCAATCTCTATCTGAAACTATTATTCGTTGGAGCTTCCAGCGACACAGGATGACTTTAAAAACGTATTCACGATACATGAGTGGTGCATGCATGTGATACAAAATCGGCCATGAAATTCGTCCCATCAAAGAGAAAAATCCCAAACTTAAGAAATAATTATGAATACGAGTTGTAACGGATTCACGATATCTGAGCGGGGCCGGCATGTCATACAGAATCGGCCATGGAACTCGTCCCACCAAAATTTGATAACGTCATTTTATCGCAGTTGTCTCTGCCTCTAAGAATCGATCCCACCACTGGTGAGTGCATAAGTTTCACAATTTCTTAAAATCACAACTCTCATTGTAATCATTAGAAAGCATATATAACATTAAAGTCAATCAAATATCTTGAAATCAGATTTTTCGTTCAGAAGAAACCTCAAACTCAAAAATGCCCAACGCTCAAAACAAGAAATCAAATATTTTGACGAGAAAGAAAAATACTTTAACGGTCAAACATAAAATACGAAATGGTACAAATCTTCAAATGTTAAATTTTCGAATCAAAGCAAAATACTTTAACCATCAAATACAAAATACCAAATGCAATGTCAGAAATGATCCAAATCCTCAAATGTAGACGACATAAATGGTTAAAACGTTAAATTTTAATGGAAACAACGTAAATTCTTCCTAATTAAAGCTTAAATTTCGCAGTTCAAACTTACTGGAATTCAAACAACAACCTCATTAAACAACCTCAAACTTCAACCTACATTTACTGTGAAACTCAATTTCTCGCTCTGTTCGAACAACATCCATCATGTGTCGCAGTGCTTGGAATGTTCAGATTTACATGCAAATTCGACATTATGGATCTTCCGAAAGAAAATCGAACAAACTGTTGTAAAATCAAAATATTATCTAGGAAAGTTCCCTCTATGTTATTTTGTCAAATGAAACCATAATGAATGCCATATCCCTCAAAAATTCATTGCAGAAAGCCAATAAAATATTCCTGCATACAAGGTTTCTCATATTGCAACTAAATTTGCGCCACCCACCCCCATTTTTCTTCGTGCATTCCATTTGGCTTATCCAATGTGATAGACGCCACATAAATATCAGACTGAAATGAGAAGAAATGTTTTAAGAGAAGACATCTTCCCTAAATTTTGGTGATTTAACATCATGTTAAACTAATAAAAACAATTTTGACGATATCGAGTGAAGATTTGTCTCCCTCTCCAAAAGCTAGTGTATTTTATTCTAGGCATAAGCTACTGTATTTTATTCTAGGCATAAACCACATGTCATAACCAGAAATTGAAATAACCCCAATTTTAATAAATATGGAATTTACGTCGCAAGTGCCCCCGAAAACAAACGATTCAAATGACCAACATCCAAAAGCAGCCTCATTGTTTACTATGACTCATCAGATCAATAACTACAATTTCATAAAACAAACCTTTCCCAAAGCATTTCATTTTCTAGTGTGGTTAAAAAGATTTAACTGTATAAGAAAACACAAAGCATGAATTCCTATAACAAAACACAAAGCATGAATTCCTATAGTTAGATATGCTTAATTAAAGATGATCTTTCCAAATCTTTCATTTATTAGGTGTAACTTTGCACGTTTACCGAGAATGACTGGTTAATACCCATTATTAATACAGTTGTAGCAAATTTTGTGTCAATTATACAGTTCTTGTATTAGTAGCGAATTATACAGTTCTTGTATTAGTAGCGAATTTTGTGTTAACTATACAGTTCTAACCAAGAATTTCAATGTATGAAACATTCAAAATTAAAAATCACCTTCGCTATATTCATTTCTCTTTTGGTTCCTTTTATGAGAAGTTCCTCTGAATTTTCTGCTTCACTTGACTTCTACTGGAATCCTTATGTTCTTTGCGCCTCGGCGTCATCTCTGTATTGAAAGCGGTTCATACCATCCCTAATTTTGGCTATTCTATATGGATGAGCGATTTTCCGATTTCTCTGATTTTCAGTTCTACTTAACTTACATTCTCAGACTAAGAGAAGCATTTTGGTACCTATAGAAATAATGCACTATGCTTTTCACCACACCAATTTTGAAGTTTTGAAGGTGTATGGAACACAGTTATGTATGCTTTAATTGTATAAATATATAAGATAACACTGAGCAATACGAATAGAACCCAATCAAATTGTGTGCAATGCGACAATTTATATTAACGATCAGACAATTTCACGCAAACTAAAGGAAGTTACAAACATATTTACATTGATATTCAAAGTAAAGCTAATAGACAAGTGTATATCTATTGTACAGGTAGATTAACATTCTTAAATAAACTGTGTCACTCATCTTACAAATTATTCTCATCTACGTCAAAGTGACAGTAAAAAGAAAAAGTATTCTCATCTACGTCAAAGTGACAGTAGAAAATAAAAAGTTATCAATATTTCAAGATGTTATGCAGACATCAAGCCGTCGTGCAGACACTGGTTTCCAATCCAAACTGCGTGATTCTCATGTTAACATCCTCTAATTCTTTGGTTCTTTCTTTTCCCATGAACTCTATGCGGTGGATCTAAGAAAAACGTTTGAACGTAGCAACAATGTATTCTAATATAGCCACCAGTCGAAGACCATAAGCTATTGGGCCTTCAATAATAATTATATATTTGATCAACAAAAGACACTTTTCAAGAGCCAAAGAATTATGCTGCGCCTAATGTTATGCTTCATGTACTTGCCTCTCGTACATCATCCCAACCCTCAATTTCACTTAATAGGCATAGAATTAAAACATCAACCAATCCATCTAATGGGTAAAACATCAACCAACACATCTAATAGATTCTATCAAGAAACCTGTCATGGTCTTATTGGAAAGGCTGAGGAGACAAAGGATGAATTCACACATAAAACACTAGTTGTTTCTTTTCTATTGATCACACAAAACATGATGGTTACAATGAACCCGGTGAAGGGTATTTATCCTTTTCCAACTAGCTACTTGCCTTGACATGTAACCACATGCAACCACACACTAAAAGTCATCTATCACTCCACTTGCATGAACACTCAAACACTCAATCTCTCAATTAACTGACTCTCTATGTTTACCCAAATCAAGAGTAATTATCTTATTTTAACAAGTCCTCTATCGAGGCCATTGCCAGAATAGAAATCCCGTGATTCAGATTTTTACTACTTATACCTATTGCATTTAATTTAGTAAACTTAAAGAGGGCAGTGGAAATCCCCCTTCTTCTGAGATTCTTTGAATAAAAGTGACTTCATATAGTGGACATTGCCACCACCCTCATTAAGTTTAATGAACCGGTCGCAATAGAATAGATATTTGTAGTGAAGATCTCAATCACGGGATTGCTGAGAAGGGCCTTCATCAACGGTCATGACATCATCCACGGTCATGACTGATTGTCATTTGTTTTTGGGCATCAGTGGGATGTGTTGGATAATGTTGTAATTTTATGCAGAGCCATAGCCAGAGAAATTGAGGGTTGGAATGATGGCTTTGCTATTTCATAGGGGGCAAGTATACGAAGCAGAACAACAGGCGGGGCATAATTCTTTGATAAATTCCCAGATAGCTTCTGGTCTCCAAATTGTGGATATATTAGAGTACATTGTTTCCATGTTTAAAAGTTTTTCTAAGAAAGAAAATTGTGCTTAGAGATCATGGTAAAAAAAGGGAAATCGTGCCATGTTCACTTGAGAATCGCTCAGCTTCCATTGGAAATCAGTTTCGCCTTGTTCAAAAGTGGAGGACCAAAACTTGACGTTGAAATTCCTCATAACATCTTGAGAAATATTGATAACCTTTTCCTTTGTACGATGAGAAAAAGTTGTATGATGAGTGACACAATTTACTTAATAAAGTTAAACTACAGGTACAATAGATATACGCTTCTCTATTACCTTGAATATCAAAGTCAATCTGTTCCTAACTTGCTTTAGTTTGGGTAAAATCGTGTGATTGTTAATATAAAGTTTCTAATGCACATGGTTCTATTCATACATTTCAGTGTTATCTTAAAGTTTTCTGAGATATTTCTACGACTGGTACATATCAGTGTCCCGTACAAATTCAAAATTGAAGAGCCGAAAAGCATAGTGTATGCTTTCTATATTCACCAAAATGTTTATCTTGGCCGGAGAATGTAGGGCAGAAAAATTGCAAATCAGAGAATGTAAATAGGGAGAATCGCTCATAAATTGTAAGTACAAAATAGCCAAAATTAGTAATAATCCAGAATCGCGTTCAATACATGGAGAATTCCACCAGAAGCCTGGTGGGCCAGAAAATTCAGAGGAACTTCTAGTCAAACGCTACACAAAGCGAAATGAACTGAGCGAACCAGAACTGGAATAGAGGTACTGAACTGGCAGCCAAAATACTGGCCGTAAAGATGGAGGGTGACTTATTGATTAATCAGTATTATGTCTAATACATATCCCATTCAATACTGATCACTGTAGTAGATAGAGCCCATTCAGAATTAGCCCAAATTAATACAGTTATACCTAGGAATTTCAATATCTGAAACATTGAATATTGAAAATCAACTTCGCAAACCATCAAACCCGGTATGATGTGGATCTCAAACACTGACCTAACATAAACAATAAAAGCTTTGGAATCTGAAATAACCAATTCAAAAAATCCTTCAAGAGTAACAAATAATATTAAAAATAAACCACACTAATGGCTATCGACTGCTGACCTTAAATAGCGTTGGTGGTGTTCCTCGCGACCTCACCCATTGTATGAGATATCTCTCATGATGAGATGCAAAAGTGACAGAGGGAGCGATGTTTTGATCTCACTTGTCATCAGCTCTAGTACCCAACCCTTTAGTATCATATCTCCAACGTAACAATTAATGGTCCTCTTGTATCAAGTTTCATCTCCGCCCCTTATATTCTGCTATAAAACAAAATCTATCAACCAAAAAAAATGAAGAAAAGATCAACCAGCAAAACGAGCTACACGTTTTTGCTACAACAAAAGAGAGAAGTAAAAGAAAACCGACTGTAAAAACCAACTAACATGTTTAGCAATGAAAATAGAGAGGAAGCTGATACAAGCCAAACGAAAATGAAAACGAACAACCGAGAAACCACCACAATTTAGAGAAGATGAAACGAATCAGATGAATCTAGCGTAATGTTGGCTTTATATCATTTCCATGTGAAATGGCCGTAAACATTCTAACGTTTACTTTCTATATATCATTTCCATTTGAAACGGTTTTAAACATTGTAACGTTTAATTTCTATGTATCATTTCCATTCGAAACGATCATAAGCATTCTAATGTTTACTCTCTTATTATCAAATCCACTAAGATCTCCTTCGAAATATTGGTGGGAATACAGCTTTCTTTTTCATTCAAAATTGTTGAAAATATAATTTCAACTGCGCAACGGTTGAGCCGTGCAGCAGCCGATGACCATTCGCCGATATCGCATTGGCGGAATCACAGTGGAGGACTTACAAAGAGGCAATTTTGTTTTCGATGAGCGATCGTCGATATCGCTATTGGCGTTTCAAATGGAGCATGGCCTTTTTGCATATAAATGAGCAATCGCGGATGGGACGGACCCGACGATGGTATTAATTTTTTTTGATAGATTATCGGGTCCACAGTATTATCGCATCGGCATTATCAAAGAAATCGAGGCTTTTATGTTTGCGATGAGCGATCGCCAATATCGCTATCGGCGTATCGCTATCGGCAATAAAAAAGGGGTAGGCTTTACTATGAGTTATGTTGCGACCCGATAACCCGGACTAGATGGGTATTCAACATTTTGTTTAATGTTATTTCAGTTCCGCGAGTGGCTCTTTTTGTGTTTTAATGTATTTCACGCATATGTTAAAATATATTGTATCGGAGGTATCAGCAGAGATTGCGATCAGCATATCGCAATCGGGGAAAACAATGGAGCATGGCATTTACATTTATGAGTGCCAACAGCGATGAAACCCGGACCCGATGGGTTTCCAAAGAAAAATTGAATAATGGTTGAAGTACAGGCCTGCAAAATGAATTCAACGTGAAGTAAAAGTTTCATTTACCGTCAGTTTTGTCAGTAAATCAGTAAATGCAATTTACTGTGAGTTGGTAAGTTTTTGGTGAAGTTTTTAATTTTATCATTTTCTATGAGCGGGAGTATGGGCACAAGTAAAAGTTGGTAAAACCATTTAATTTAATTTTTTTTATTTTCATGGGAGTATGGCAAGTAAAACCATATATATATCCATGTGTTTGTTTTTGTCAAGTGTGTACGAAGGAAAAACTCGCCGCAGCGAATGTAATTGAAAAAGGAGGCACAACAATGCGTATGATGAGTTCTAAATATGCAAAAGGAAGCACGCAGGGGCGTGAGTAAAATCCATGTGTAATTTCCACACAGCAGTGAAATGTTATTGGTGAATCCCTCTGTGAGAGAGGAAGATCAAAATCTGTAACAATAATATTTTTTTTAATGAATAGAAATCCTTGGAGAGCAAAACTCTGTCCGCTGCTCAGAAATTTTATTTGTTTCCTCTGTGTTAAAGCTCTTGTGGCAAACCAGAGCATTGTCTCTATGTTCAGTTTTTGTTGTTTTTTTTGGGATTTTGATAGAAAAAATCCCCAACAGTGGTATCAGAGAAGGTTCAAGCTCGTTGAAGGTGTCAAAGAAGTTGAAGGGAGGAGTTTTCTGGCTGCAGCAACTTCTCCAGCAAAGTGAAGACTCAATGAAAAGGATCCAGCATAGTTAAAGAGTGCTAGAATGGCCAGCATCAGCACCAGCATGGGTATGTTTAATCCTCAATTCCCATAGTTCAATGGGAAAAACTATGACTATTGGGATATAACCATGAGAACCCTGTTTGCTTGTCAAGATTTATGGGAATTAGTTCAAGATGGTTTTGAAGAGCCAACAGATGAAAATGAGTTTAATAGATTAACTCAAGCAGAGAAAGATCTACTAAAGAGAAATAGGAAGAAGAATTCAAAAGCCCTTGTATTTTTGTATCAAGCAGTGGACCAGAGTTTGCTTCCAAGGATAACAGCAGCTAAGACATCCAAAGAAGCATGGCAAACTCTCAAGACAACCTATCAAGGCATGGAGAAAGTGAAGACAACAAAACTACAGTTACTGAGAAGAGATTTTGAGAACCTGTGCATGAAGGAGTCAGACAATATTGACTCATTCTTCACACATGTGATTGGTTTGGTCACACAAATGAGGAATCATGGAGAAGTTCTTGAAGAAAGGAGGATTGTGGAGAAACTATTGACGGTCCTACCCTCAAAGTTTGATGTGATTGTCACCACCATAGAAGAGACAAAGGATCTCTCAAACTTTTCATTTGATGAACTTCATGCATTACTGATAACACATGAGCAGAGGTTGAGTAGAAATGAAAACTCATCTCTAGAGAAAGCCTTTAAGACCCAGATGTCCTTTGGAAGAAGAAGAGATCAAGGCAGAGGAAACAAGAGAGGAAGAGGCAGAAGCCAAAACAGAGGTGGAAGGAACAACCCAGCAAATGCTCAAGGAAGAGGCAACAATCCAAATCAGAACCAAGGCCAAGGCAACAACCAACAAAGAGAACTACATCATGCTCAAGGACAAAGGTATGAAAAATCCAATGTCCAATGTTATTACTGCAAAAAATATGTGCACTATGCCAATGAATGTAGGAAGAAACAACATGATATGAATAATAGATCTAATGCTAATATCACTAGAGAAAATATCAGCCAAGATAATGTCCTGTTAGCTTGTAACATGGCTGAAACAAATAGTGAAGACATATGGTTTTTAGACTCAGGTTACAGCAACCATATGACAGGAAACATAGCCCTGTTTTCTTCTTTAGATCAAAATGTCAAATCAGAAGTTACACTTGGGACTGATAGCAAAATTTTTGTTATGGGAAAAGGAGAAGTCAAAATATTTACAAAGAAGGGTGAAAAGAAAACCATAGAAGATGTCTACTATGTCCCTAGAATGAGATGTAACCTCTTGAGTATTGGACAGCTTGTCCATAAGGGGTACAATGTTTTCTTTAAGAATGATGTATGCACCATCATGGATATAGCACCCAGCAAAAGATGTATCGCTGAAGTAAAGATGACAAGGAACGGGATGTTCCCTCTAAGAATAACGGCAGATTTAAAAAACAAAGAAGTAATTGCAGTAGTCACCCAAGAGGCTTTCAAAAGTGTGCCAAAAGATGAAAACTAGATGTGGCACTCGAGATTTGGACATCTCAACTTTGGAGGTCTTAATTTTTTGAGCAGAAAACGGATGGTAAGAGGATTACCATTGGTAGAGAAACCAGACAGCCTTTGTGAAGGTTGCATATTGGGGAAACAACATAGAGAAAGTTTTCCATGAGGGAAAAGCATAAGGGAAAAAGCACCCTTAGAGATTGTCCACTGAGATGTATGTGGAGCGATGCAAACTCCACCTTTAGCAGGCAACCAATATTTTCTAACTTTAATTTATGATTTTACTAGAAAAACTTGGGTATATTTCCTAAATAACAAAAGTGAAGTGTTTGAAAAATTTCGAAGTTTCAAAGCACTTGTGCAAAATCAAAGTGGGCTGCATATTAAAGTTCTGAGAACTTACAGAGGAGGTGAGTATATCTCCAAGGAATTCCTACGGTTTTGTAGAGAAAATGGAATTCATAAGCAATTTACAGCTAGGTACACCCCACAGCACAATGGAGTTGCTGAAAGGAAGAACAAGACCATCATGGATATGGCGATGAGCATGTTGAAGGAAAAGCACTTGCCAAATGAATATTGGGCTGAAGCTGTAAATTGTGCAGTGTATATTTTGAATAGTTGTCCTACAAAAGCAGTGATGAATAAAGTGTCGGAAGAAGCATGTAGTGAGAGAAAGCAAGGAGTCACCCACATGAAAGTTTTTGGATGTGTGGCTTATGCACACATTCCAGGTCAGCTAAGGAGGAAGTTGGACAGCAAAGGGAAGAAATGTCTTTTCATTGGATAGAGTGAAGAATCCAAAGCTTACAGGTTGTATATCCCATCTACCAAGAAGTTTTTTGTGAGCAGAGATGTTCAATTTATTGAGGAGGAAGCTTGGGATGGAAGCATAGAGAAAACAGTGAATGTTAAAAACTGTTTGTCTCATGATGAAGATGACGAGGAGATGGCTGAAACACATCCCCAAACAGCAGCGCCAACACAAGGAAAACAAGGAACACCCTTGAGGAGAAATGGAAGTGCTTCAAGCACACAACAAAGTGGAAATTCAAGTGCATCTTCAAGCACTTGCACACGGAATGAAAGAGGTAAGAAATTCATAAATTTAAGTGATATTTATGATGAAGGTATGAATTCCTTATTTTCTTTGTATTGTCATGTTGATGACCCTATTCATTTAGAAGATGCAATTAAAGATAAGAAATGGATAGAAGCTATGGATGAGGAAATGAATGCCATAGAGAGAAATAAAAAATGGGATTTGGTTGAGATACCAAAAGGTAAAGAAGTCATTGGAGTCAAATGGGTTTATAAGACCAAATGCAATGCTGAAGGCAAGATAGAAAGACACAAAGCAAGGCTGGTTGTCAAGGGATACAAGTAGCAATCTAGAAGAGATTATGAGGAAACTTTCGCACCGGTTGCAAGAATGGAAACCGTGAGAGAAGTGTTGTCCATAGCAGCACAAAACAAGTGGAAAGTTTACCAAATGGACGTGAAGTCAGCATTCCTAAATGGAGTGTTAATGGAAGAGGTTTATATTGAGCAACCTCTAGGCTATGAGAAGAAGGGCGAAGAGCACAAAGTGTGAAGATTGAAGAAAGCTCTTTATGGGCTCAAGAAAGCGCCAAGAGCATGGTACAGTAGGATAGATTCCTATCTACTGGAGAATGGATTTGACAAATGTGAGGGAGAATCCACAGTCTACATCAAAGAAAAATATGGTAAATTGCTAATTGTTGTGTTATATGTTGATGATGTGATTTTTACAGGTAATGATGATTACCTCATTGAAAATTTAAAAGCAGTCATGAAAGAGGAATTTGAAATGACTGACATGGGTTTGCTGAGATACTTCTTAGGAATATAAGTAGATCAAAATGAAAATGCAATTTTTATCTCTCAAGCAAGATATGTAAATGAAGGGTTGGTCAGATTTAATATGCAAGAGTGCAAGGGAGCAATCACTCCCATGGTAATGGGATTAAAACTCAGCAAAGAGGACAACAACAAGTATTTTGATCCTACCTTATACAAGAGCATAGTTGGCAGCCTTATATATTTAACTGCAACTAGCCCTGACATAATGTTTGCTGTTAGTTTAATTTCCAGATTCATGGAGAGGCCAAAAGAAGCACATTGGCAGGGAGCAAAAAGAATTTTGAGGTATGTTAAAGGTACTAAAAGGTTTGGCATCTTATATACTATCTCAGAATGTTCAGATTTAATTGGGTATACTGATAGTGATTGGGCTGGAAGTGTAGATGATCGAAAAAGCACTTATGGTTATATTTTTCACATGGGTTCAGGAGCCATTTCATGGGCTTCTAAGAAGCAGTCCATTGTAGCATTGTCTACAGCAGAGGCAGAATATGTGGCAGCTACAACAACAACATGTCAAGCAGTTTGGATGAGAAGGACGTTGAGGAGCTTAGGCCAAGAGCGAGGAAAAGCAACAATGATTTTTTGTGACAATAGCTCAACCATTTCCCTGTCCAAGAATTCAGTTTTTCATAAGAGAACGAAACACATCGACACAAGGTTTCATTATATCAGAGAATTGGTAAGCAATGGAGAAATCATTTTACAACATTGTAGGACTCAGGAACAGGTAGCAGAAATTTTGACAAAACCATTGGATCAGAAAAGCTTTGAATTTTTGAGGAAATGTTTGGGTATAATTGAATGCCCAGCAGTTGAAATTAAAGGGGAGTGTTGAAAATGTAATTTCAACTGCGCAACGGTTGAGCCGTGCAGCAGCCGATGACCATTCGCCAATATCGCATCGGCGGAATCAGAGTGGAGGACTTACAAAGAGGCAATTTTGTTTTCGATGAGCGATCGCCGATATCGCTGTCGGCGTTTCAAATGGAGCATGGCCTTTTTTCATATAAATGAGCAATCGCCGATGGGCCGGACCCGACGATGGTATTAATTTTTTTTGATAGATTATCGGGTCCACAATATTATCGCATCGGCATTATCAAAGAAATCGAAGCTTTTATGTTTGCGATGAGCGATCGGCGTATTGCTATCGATGATAAGAAAGGGGCAGGCTTTACTATGAGTTATGTTGTGACCGGATAACCCGGACCCGACGGGTATTCAACATTTTGTTTAATGTTATTCCAGTTCCGCCAGCGGAAATTTTTGTGTTTTAATGTATTTCAGGCATATGTTAAAATATATTGTATCGGAGGTATCGGTAGAGATTGCGATCGGCATATCGCAATCGGGGAAAACAATGGAGCATGGCATTTACATTTATGAGTGCCAACATCGATGAAACCTGGACCCGATCGGTTTCCAAAGCCAAATTGAATAATGGTTGAAGTACAGGCCTGCAAAATGAATTCAACGTGAAGTAAAAGTTTCATTTACCGCCAGTTTTGTCAGTAAATCAGTAAATGCAATTTACTGTGGGTTGGTAAGTTTTTGGTGAAGTTTTTAATTTTATCATTTTCTATCAGCGGGAGTATGGGCACAAGTAAAAGTTGGTAAAACCATTTAATTTTATTGTTTTTATTTTCACGGGAGTATGGAAAGTAAAACCATATATATATTCATGTGTTTGTTTTTGTCAAGTGTGTACGAAGGAAAAACTCGCCGCAACGAATGTAATCGAAAAAGGAGACACAACAATGTGTATGATGAGTTTTGAAAATCAAAAAGGAAGCAGGCAGCAACATGAGTAAAATCCATGTGTAATTTCCACACACCAATGAAATGTTATTGGTGAATCCCTCTGTGAGAGAGGAAGATCAAAATCTGTAACAACAATATTTTTTTTAATGAATAGAAATCCTTGGTGAGCAAAACTCTGTCCGCTGCTAAATTTTATTTGTTTCTGCTGTGTTAAAGATCCTGTGGCAAAACAGAGCATTGTCTTTGTGTTTAGTTTTTGTTGTTTTTTTTGGGATTTTGACTTAAAATTCCCCACTAAAAATAACACCCATTAGTTGACAATTTACGTTAAATAGGAATGGAATGGGAATGAGGGAGTTGGAAAATCGCTTAGAGAATGCCCTTTTACATTAAATCGGATTGGCGGTTTGTTTGTTTTGTTTTTCTTGTTATCAGATATGAAATTTAAATTGACATTTAGATCTTCTTTCATCTTTTTATATTTACGTTGATATCTTTTTTATTCTTGAAATTAACCCAAAAAATAGATAATAATCTTGTTATATATTATTATATTTTATTTATTATTTATTTTTATAACATTATATTTTATTATAAAAATTAGATAAATCATTTATATTTATATTTTGCAAAAAATTATTATCAATTAACTTAATTTAAATAATTGAAAAAAAATACAAGTTATATCTTTAACAATAAACAAATATATTATTATTTCAATTATTAATCCTCAAACTCCTTTTTATAAACAATTTAACTTGTAGTTACTTGACATACAAATAAAATGCAGAAAAGTCACATGGATTGTTAGAGGTATAGTCTAAGTGCTATTCTCTTCGTAAATAGATATGACGGTTTTTCTTTAAAAATGACTATTACTTTGGCATACCATATTGCTATTCACTTTAAAAAATAAAAGTGAGAAAAATAAGTTATTACTAAAATGAATGTTTTTCTTTAATCTTTTAAAATTTAAATCATAATGTTTTGAGATTTTTTTCATTAAATTTTGTAGAACCTAATTTTGGAGATTTATAGATCACTTTCGTTTGATTTTTTAAATCTAAAAGGAGATCTAGTTTTAAGGCCAAATGTTTAAGAGCATAAGAGTGGTAACGTCCATACACATGTGTTGCAAGATAAGAGGTGGGAAATCTGGGGTATAGAAATCCTAGGAATCAAAGAAAAAGATTATGAGAAACTAACTTTAAAAAAAAAAAATTAATTGATTTTAATAGTAATATTAATAATTAATTGTATAATTGTAATGAATAATATATAAATAGAATAGAGATGATAGGAGTACTCATAATAAAATTAGATATTTCATATAAAATAATAAATGAGTAGAATAATTAGGTGATTAATAGTATTAACATATTAGATATAATAATAATAGTAATAAAAGTAAATAGAAAACAGAATAATAATGTGTAATATGAGTGATAACATTTTGGATGGTGACTCCATCCATTATCACGGACCACAGAGTCACCATTTTTTGGATGGTGACTCCATCCATCATCAGGGACCACAGAGTCACCATGTTTTGGATGGTGACTACATCCATCATCAGGGGTCATAGAGTCACCATGCGAAACATTGGAAACCTTAGACAGATCAACTGTGAAAGTCTCCAATAACTAATAAAATGACTTAAAATCATATTATCATAATGATAAAATTAGAAAATGTACAAAAGATATAATGTAATTAGAGATATAAACTCTAGTGCACCTTCAAATTTACACATTAATTTTCTTTTGATTTATATTTAATCTAGTAATAACATGTTACCATTACTAAGGTGAAGTGAACTTTCCTCTTAAACAAGCATTCAGAAGTTCTGAGTTGATATAGAGTCAGTTTTCCTCTCTAAATGTTTCTAAATGGTTTCCAGAAGTAAAATGGTATAGAGACATTCTTGGATGAAGACTTATTCTCTTTTAATTTTGAAAAACAATATTTCTCTCTATCTAAAATAGGATGAGATTTCACTATGGGTTCCACAAAATTTAAACAACTTTTGAGTCTCTATAATATCCCATTGCAGTGTGGTATGGCTTCAACTTGAGAACAAAATAATGTGTTGGGGGATTATTAAGACATTTCATCATTTCCACCTAGCGCTACTAAAACTCGAGACATGTTTAATGTTAATCATATATATAACTCATATTAACCTCGATCCCTCACATCATATGACATGTGGACGTCTCTGTTATAGCTCACAACCTCCACGATACATTTTAGACCCCTTTTCCTGAGTCACTAACGGTGAACATAGTGCGTGGGTTCACTTTCTACATGGGCAAGTATCAGAAACATGGTTAGCCATCCATGTAACAAAGTCACAATAGGATGACTCAAATGAGGCAAGGTAATTGAATGGTGTTTCTTAATCACTACAACAAATTGGTGAGATTGACTACCATCCCATACTTGTCATTTGACATTGCTTGATTTTTGCAGACAAATATTTCCATATCGGTAGACTATTGTTTCAGAAATACACTTATTTGATTATTCATGACACCTTATTTTCGCAAGGTGCATGGCTTTCAATTCACCCTATGACATTAGCTCACGCTGCAATGGTAAGTAAAGATTAGTTAAATTATATTGGATTAATATATGTTGCTAAGGATTTTATAGGTTTTATATTTTTCTTATTTTGTTATCATACGTGAGGAAAGTAATTTCAAGTAATGAGGTTTTTCAATGAGCTATTCAGCTAAAATTATCTAGCTAACATTTGATTCAGTATTACAAGTGTTTGAGATGACATAACAAAAATAGCATGCTATCCATTATTATCACAAGTTTCTTTAACTTTTGGTTTCTGAAGATATGTTTATTTTAATTATGGTTGAAAGGTCTCAAAACTTTAAATTTCAAAAATAATATTGTAATAAATATTGTAGACAATTTTATTTTATTAATAATAATTAAATACATACAATTTGATGAGTGATGTTTGTGAGTATGGATTTTCATTTTATATGAGGTGGCTCTGCTTGACTGATGACAAGCTATGAATGGCAAATGCAGAGTCGAGGAATTTTTATTCTCTAAAAGTAAATTTGGAAGGGGGATAAACAACATATCTTAAGGGGGCATGTAGCACAATAGGGGATATGGCCTCATGGTGGAACAAGTCCTAGGAAATAAATAGTTGTTAGTGGAAGATTTTCCACATGTTACGAGGCTACAAAGGATCAACGATGAATTTATAAGTACCCAAGGAAGAGAGAGGAGTCTCATGTTGTGAGAGAATAAGTGAAAGGTTGAGCTTCATCTGTGAATACCACCATCGAGCTAAAATAGGCTTGAGGAACTCATCTCTATAAAATCACAACCCAAGGCTTAGGGGTGTGTTGGTAAAGAGATTTGTCTTATCCATCTACTACAGACAGGTGGAACATCCCCCATAAATTTCTATCATCCATATGGTTGTTCGTTCATCCAGTCCTTAATGCATGTGTTCAAGTAGTGATTTCAATTCATTACTACTGATGTTACATGTAAGGTATATTAAATCATGCACAAGTTCATAAAATAAGGTTTCTTAGGATGGTAGTGCCTTTTTAAGCAAATTGATAGAAATGAATATCGTGTAGGCTTTACTACCAATCATTATAACCTTTAAGAGAAGGTTACCCAACAATGTCATATCAATCTTATTGTCTACATGTTTTCAAGGTTAATAGAAATATGGATAACTTTTAAAGCTAAATGGTTGTTCACTAGATTGATGGGCATTTGAATGGTTGATGGGAAGGGTTAAAAAAAATATACATTGTAAAAAGAAATTAGATTTATGTCTTGCATATTAGGAAATAACTAGATAGGACCAAAGGAAAACCATTCGAATGTCGATAAACCTCTAAATCTTCCTTCATTGCTTGTCTGGAAAGAATATGCTAGGCCCAGAATATTATATATGGAAGAACTTCACATCCTCCTTGACTTAACACAAATGTGAGGTATTAGATTAAATTATATATATAATTGATAGAGGTATTGAGAAGAGTATATGCCAAAACTACAACATAGGGATAAACTCAATGTTGTTTCTTGAATATCATAAAACAAGGGAAATAATGGTAATAACATTTATGATTGGAAGCTAAGGATAAATGTAAAAACTATGATGTTTCCTACAAGAACCTATTTAGACCATGCAAACTCCAAGAATTAGAAACATGGCCACGGCTCCTTAAATACAAACCTAAATGTATTGTTATTATCAATATCTAGCAGGGCCGGGGAGGGGCCAAAACTCAAATAAGATCCCAAACAAAAAATTGTGGAGAATAATTAACAATGCATACCTTTTATATTAGAATTTATACACATTTAGAGCACTGTAAACAGAATCAATATTATATGATGGAAGAATGATAGGGCTATGGTATGATACCCTTACCCTCTCCATTGCTAAATGGAATCACAAAAGAACCCATTAGTGAATAATCATAAAACAATATTAAACTAAATAATGTCTTTCCATTTCTCCATGGGAACGGATAAATAATATTATAAGTATGAAGAGTGGGGTCCTAGTGTGTTAACCCTCTCCGAGGTATTTCATTACAAACAAAAAATGTCTTACGAACACCCAATAACCATATAAACTAGAGATGGTTGAAAATGAGTCCATTGACAATAAGTGACAATAGAAGCCATGCAAGGAGATGGTTCAAAACCAAAGCAAGGGAAGGAAGTTATCATCATCTCATCATCATACTGAGGGAAATTATTTGGGAAGTATGTCCATGGGATGACATAGTCCCCTCCTTAGTTTGTATCTTAACAATATCAAAAACTCACCTCCAAATAACAAACCTCCTACCCAAACCATGCCAAGAATAATTTAGTGTCTTAGAAGAATGAAAAGAAAGTGAAAAACAAAAATAGATAGCAAACAAAAGTAGTTATTACCTACCTTGTTTCCCATTCCTTTCAAATCCTCTACATAGTGCACGAACGATAATGTTAATCCAATTTTACATTTCATAGAAAGAATAAAACTTGATGTGGGTAATCTTGGTTGAGTGCAATCTGAGATTTGGGATGCATAAGAGGGAAGGGGGAAAGCTAAAAATAAAATGAAGGAAATGGATTGTAGGAAATTAGTAGTGGAATGAAGGAAAATAATTCACAGAGTAAAAAAAAAAAATTGGGACAATAGTAACGAAAACTCTAGAACCATAACTCTGAAAGGATATGTTCAAAACCTAATTTCAAAATGTGCTTACTAAGGAAGCCAATGCATTTTCCAAGTTTCAACTACCTATTTCTAAGTTTCAGATCACCTTTTTTCAAAATGATAGAAAAGGTTTCTATTAAGCCCATAGAAAACATTTCATTTGGGACAAGAAGGGGAATCAACATTAGTCAATTATTTAAGAGCTGAAATACCATTTGAGCACATGAACATAGTGATAAGTAAGCATAAATTAAACCCAAGTGTCATGCGAGACACTACGCCGAACACATATCCCCCTGGTATAACATAAAACCTTGTTGAAATCAATTGACGGAAGGGGAAAACCATATTAGGGTGGGGTTAACATATAATCTTCCCCATTGCATCTCAATGAGTCACCAAATAACATGGTAGAGTAAATTTTTTTATCAAAATTTATAAGGTAACAAAAGTCAACCTATAGTCAATAATAAACTTAGATGAGGACAACTAATAAGCTAAGTTATATCTTGTGTTAAAACCAAAAATAAAAAATAAAAATTAGGTGTTATTGAGAGGGGTATCAGAAAGGTATCAAACAACGAGTTTACAACACTTGGATCTACATGGGCATAAAATAAAAATATAATAAGTAATAAGTTTTATTACAACTCTTACATGTTAAATGGTTGAGGAGGGAGAAATAGAGGCTTTGTAGTGAAGCCGTGAAGGGAGTGAACATCATTGAGGTAAAGAATCATGAAAAGTGATATCTATTGAAATACTAATCTCTAGGAATCAAGATATCGAAGATATGTAGTAATTCCTTTAAGAAACTATCAAAAGGATGCAAACCAGAAATAGATAAGCATAGAACAGATAACGAACAACTATTGAGGATGTAGGTAGAGTAATATAAAATGTAAGAAGAGCAATATAGGATGAATTCAACAATGTTGTATAATGATAAAAAACAATGAGAAATAATTGGTAGAACTATAATATTAAGGAAAGGATTCCAAAGGAACGAAAGGAAGATTTAAAAATAAATGTTCCACCTAATCTAGGAAATGAATTATCAAATTAAACTGACATAATAAATGTGACCACTAAATATTTAGACAATAGTGAACGAAATGAACAAACACTTTGAGAAAAAAGAACAATGTAGAAGAAATATAAGGGATATAAGGGGAATTTAAGAAATTTATGCCATCGGTTTTTGAAAGAGATTCTAAAAAGAAAAAAACACATGGTTGAGTAACACAGGAAAATATTTTTATCTTTATCAATATTATAACAACCCAAAAGCTAGGTTTACTACATACCAATTAAATGGTGAATCCAATATTTGGTGGGAGAATACCAAAATTTCTAATGTAATTAATGAAAATGAAACAACATGGAAACATCTTAAGGAGATATTTGAGAAAAAATATTTACGTGAAAGATACATTGATAATAGAGTCAAGGAGTTTCATGATTTGAAACTAGGAAGTATGAATATAGATGTCACCACCACCAAATTTTTAAGGTTTTTGATGTATGTACCCTACCTTTTGGGAGAAAATTAAAAGGAGAACAAATAACTCTATTTATTACCCTCCTTATAATAGAATCAAATTGAATTTTACAACGAAAAACGAATGGATAAAGTTATGAGAAAATAAAATTTTGTCATTAGCAATTTAGTCACAAGAAAAAACAATGCAAGCCAAGGTCTACTAAGAAGAAGGAGATATCGCATTTCAAAGGAAGGGGATTCTAATACCCATAATTTATGATATGGATTTGATCACTATAATTTTTTTCTCCATCTCGATGCTTTCAGAATGAGAAAATTAGAAGAATTAACTCACGAGACACTTTTTACTTGTAGGACCCAGTTTGTCAAATTGGGGTCTAAACTAGAATTTGCACCTTATGTTGCAAAGGAAACGTCGTAAGGCATAGAGTGGGGAAGAATAGCATAGAGGGGGGAAGAATAGGGACAAGTGAATGGAAATTGTTGAAAACAACGGTGGATGATAATGAGTTACAATTGTAATAGTTAGTTATGGGTATTCTGAAAATGGCTATTTTGTAAATAATAATAGTTTGTGGAAGAATAGTGACATGTGAATGGAGATTGTTGAAAGAAAGGGTGGATGATAATGAGTTAGATTTGAAAGTATTACTTATGTGTATTTTGAATATGGATATTTTGTAAATAATAGTAGTGTGTGGAAAAAAAGCAACATATGAATGGACATTGTTGAAAGCTAGGGTGGATGATAATGAGTTATACTTGAAATGATTAGCTATTTGTATTCGAATATGGCTATTTGGTAAATAATAGTAATGTCTTGTAGAGGTTATCCATTATCCATGTTGTTGTTTTTTTTTATCTGAACATGTTTTTGTATGTTACTTTAAAGTTTTTGTTTTGTTTTTTTTTTTTTCTTGTCTTCCGAGATGTAATTTTTCCATATGCTACCTATGTATGGTGTTATTAGAAAATACTATTATATTGTAATGGAAGAGGTAAAAGAAACGATACGAGATTGTGAACAACATCATGGTCGTTGTTCCATATTTGAAAATGCATGAAAAATTGTTGGAGCCATGATGATAATAATAAAAATTCCAGCATGATTTTGAAACAATTTAGCTAAATTTTTTGAAAATGTGGATTATAGTTGTCACGTTTTAGAATTTTTAGTGCCTTAATTTTTCACAGAAAATGATAGAAATTACAACATGATTTTGAAAAAATCCAGCTAATTTTTCTTAAAATGTCAATTACAGTGGCCAAGCTTCAGTATTTTGGGTGCCCAGGCATTCATGATGGATGTTAAATCAATTTTTGCCATCCAAAAAAAATTTAAACACTCCCACAATCAAATTTCAGAAATTTCTGTCTAGACAAAATTGTGACCTCTTTAGATAAGACTGGAAAAAAATGGTCTACCTTTGTGTGGGAAACATGATTGAACATCAAAGTTTCAATTGAAATAACACCAAGAGAGTCTCAGAACTTGTGCCTCCATTTATAAGCTATATTAACTAAGACATTTCTTATTCTTCAGACCTTTTTTCTGGAATGAACCTTCTGCTTATAGTGGGCCGACTAGGCATGTATCCGGTGTAAGGGTATTGCCCAAAATTAACTAGAGCATGAAGAGCCAAGGCCACCCATATGATTGTTGTTATTGCCTTTTCAACTTCTTCCACGCTCTCCATGTTGTACCACCATGTCTCGTCCTTCTTGTCTCCGTGACCAACATTTCTGATTTCGTTCCACCATGCTTGTAGCTCTGTATCAGATTTCACTTCATCATCATTCTGGTAGTACAAGGACCGGTACTCCTTAACCCATGAAACTATTTACAACCATATCTCCAATCCATCCACAACATAAGGGTAGTCTTCGATCATCAGCTTTAGCCTGTAGGGCATTGATGAGTCCACCACTGCCATACCACTATCAAGTTGTAGCCACATTCAGGTAAAAATGCTAATCAAAATTCAAATGGTTGACATAAAGATGAGGCTCAAATTTTAATTAGTATTGATTATTGTTTAGAAAACAAAGAGCAGTAATCAGCACAGCATCATACCAGAGTTTGAATTCCATACATAAAACATTACAGTAAAGAACATAACTAACTGAAAGAAAAAATCTGTATACAGAGAGATACAGTATAATTGTAAGGAGATTGTCCATATTTATAATAAATTGGGAGAAGCCCAACATTTAAAACTGGTCATTGGACAGTTCACCAACCAAGTAATGATAGGTCAAATGTGCACAGTAATTATATCACTAACCTAAATAAATTTTAGTCTTTAACTCCATGGTGTATGTACAACAACAATTATGATTACATGTTCATGAGATCTGCAAGTAACCCTTGTTCGTCAAGCCTCCATTTCCTATACACTACCAAAGAAATCTCCAAGGCTTACTTTCCAATAAACATTGTTCTTTCAAGAATGCCTCCACCATTTATAAGAATCTGGCGAGCCAGAGAATTGATGTTGATTGTGTCCTGGAAATGAGGGTTCAATAGCTTGTGAACGGGATGCATCACACTCAGCTGTCTGTTAGTAGCAATAATAAATGGTTCCGTAACTACATGAGTCTTGAGCCTAAAAGAATCCGACCATTACAGTCTCAGTCTAGACTATATATAGAACGATATTGTAAATATCAAACAAATTTTGCAGGTATTCTATTAGTTGTGGCTATTTTGGTTTTACCAGTGACTGATAAGCTGATGGTAACCAGAATAATTAATGGTCACGTACGCTTTAGCCAGCTGCCATAGAGCTCCTTTTGCGCCTTCCTCTGCTGGAGTAAACACCTTCCCAACACTTGCCTGATCTTCTGAAGGGGGTAGGATGAACTCGATTGCAACTGGCCTTAATGTTCCATCCTTCTTTAGGAAGATAATTGAATGAGAAGCATATGCCTTGGTGATAGACATAGCATTTATTCGATCCCGATGCCAGAATGAAGAGTCTGTTGTCCCAGAGAGCCTGAAAATATCATATCCATCTATGAATACATGAATCTATAAAAGAAATTCCCATATGAAGCCCCGAGTAGGCTATGACTGAGACTTTTTGCCTCTACATAAGAGTTCATTAGATAATGTGTTCTACAAACCCCTCTCACATACTCAACTACATGACTGCCCTATTCAAGAAGCCAGCTATTTCAATAAGTATGTGAATGAAAATCACCTATACAGTTTACAAATTACAACAACAACCAACCAACCAATTTTGTAGGTATTCTATTAGTTGTGGCTATTTTGGTTTTACTAGTGACTGATAAGCTGATGGTAACCAGAATCATTGACGGTCACGTACGTTTTAGCCAGCTGCCATAGAGCTCCTTCTGCGCCTTCCTCTGCTGGAGTAAACACCTTCCCAACACTTGCCTGATCTTTTGAGGGGGTAAGCTCAACTCGATTGCAACTGGCCTTAATGTGCCATCCTTCTTCAGGAATAGAATTGAACGAGAAGCATATGTCTTGGTGATAGACAAAGCATTTATTCAATCCAGATGCGTTATCCAGGCGTCATGGTGGTCTAGAATGAAGAGTCTGTTATCTTAGAGAGGCTGAAAATATCATATCCATCTATGAATACATGAATCTCACTATTGTTGCAGATCAAAAGACAAGCCAAATTACAAGGAACAAGCATTGAGTTGGATCAATATACCTGCTCCACTATTAGACCCTCGAGATTATTTTCGATGTGTGAAGTAGTAATAGAACTAATCTGAGGACCAGACATCAAAGTGTCCAGTTTACTTCTCAGAGGAAAACTATGTGAATTCAACCATCCACAACATTAAAATTATGTAGCCTAAGCTTAATTAAAAATAGAGAGGGGACAAATGGGGACTAGAGATTTGTTGATTACTTGGAGTCTATGTATAACAAGAGGATTGACTCTAGCCAATGTCTCGCGCGCAAATTATTCATCTTTCCTCCATGCAAATTCCTCATCTACATCTATTAATCCCATTTCTAATAAGTTCAATTATTCAGAATCTGGTAAAAATCAAGCACATAATAAGAAGATGCATGGACGTGTTTGGAAGAGAAAAACCACCGGCTATAACTTGAGGAAGGGGATACTTGAACAATGTTTCGTCGTTTGTTGTAGGAAACTCTTTGACAAGCTCAAAGGGAATGAAATTTTTGGCAGCTTCTAGAATTGAGTTGTTGGGCAACTTTTTCCCATTGGAAAAGAGCTTCTTAATGTCTTTAAAGGAGTCAAACTCATTCATAGTTGAATCAAACAACGATTTGATCTCTCGTACCAGGAATTGAACAATTGTCTTCATGGATTGCACTAAGAAATCAGACATTTTTAGATGCCAAAAACGCTCATCTCGTGGGACACATCTCGTACTGTTTACAACATCGACACACAAAATCCAGGTTCCGATGTCGCTGGAGAAACTGCAGCAGCAATGGCTGTCGCGTCCATCATTTTCTGAACACCCGACTTCTCTTATTCTCAAAGTCTTTTCAAACTGCGACTCAGGGAAATTAAAATATTGGCGACTAATAAGCATCTAATGACCGCCATTTCCATGAGCGAGAACGGGGAGACGAAAATTCATGAATGTTTCAGTTTCATGAAGCATTTTTTGATCAACGATCAAACTTTGTTCAATCATCTAACATGACAAATCCACGGTGAACAATAGGACATGACGACGGCTGGGGAAATTCATTTCAAAGGGAAACGCCTTACGGCGTAAATATTATTTTATTTCAAGAGATAAAAATAGAAAGAATAAACCAATAATTGAATTATTGCATAATCGTTAATATTTATATTGTGTTTAGAGAAAGCTTCAAAGTTTTCTCCTCCTCCATCTTTCCCTTTTTCTTTGTTTTCAAAATAAAGATCCTGTTAATTATTTAATATTATTTTATTCTAAAATATAAAAATGGAAAAAGTAAAGTAATAATTTAATTATTGCATAATGCTTAATATTTATATTTGTATTTGGAAAAGTATTTTTCTTTGTTTTCAAAACAAAGGTCCTCCGTCTTTTGAGATGAGCCTTTGTTGACTATTTAATATCATTTTATTTCAAGAGATAAAGATAGAAAGAGTAAATCAATAATTGAATTTTTGAATTCAAGCTTTTGTGATCCATAATGAATAAGAAAAATCTTTATGTAGAAATCACATAACTGCTCTAGATAAAGCTCTGAAAGCTGTTAAAACCACTCTAAACTTTTATTCACTGTTGCTGTTATTCTAGGATCTGCTTGTTGCTTTAGAGAATGAGAGGAGATAAAACTACATGGGATTTGTTAATAAGAAAATAAGCCCACTTAGGGTTTTTTTTTGTGTTTCTTTATTAAAAAAACATATTCATTAAATAAAATTGAATTCCAAAATTTTACTTCAGGATAGCCGAAATTTATTTTAATTTATTTTATTTATTTTTAAAGCCCACGTGAAACCCACACAAATCTGCACCTATTAATCCCATTTCCAATAAGTTATATTATTCAGAATCTGGTAGAAATCAAGCACAAAATAAGAAGATGCATGGACGTGTTTGGAAGAGAAATACTCATCGGCTATAACTTGAGTAAGGGGATACCTGAAAATTTTTTTGCCGTCTATTGTAAGAAACTCTTTGACAAGCTCAAAGGGAATGAAATTTTTGGCAGCTTCCAGAATTGAGTTGTTGGGCAAATTTTTCCCATCGAAAAAGAACTTATTAATGTCTTTAAAGGAGTCGAACTCATTCATAGTTGAATCAAACAACGATTTGAACTTTGGTACCAGGAATTGAACAATTGCCTTGAGGGATTGCGCTAAGAAATTAGACATTTTCAGATGCCCAAAATGCTCATCTTGTGGGACACATCTCGTACTGTTTACAGCATCGACAACCAAAATCCAGGCTCCGATGTCGCTGGAGAAACTACAACAACAATGGTTGCCGCGTACATCGTTTTCTGAATATCCGACTTCTCTTATTCTCAAAGTCTTTTCAAACTACAACTCAGGGAAATTAAAATATGAGCGACTAATAAACATCTAATGACCGCCATTGCCATGAGCGAGAACGGCGAAACGAAAATTCACGAACCGTTTCAGTTTCATGAATAGTTTTTTGATTAACGATCAAACTTTGTTCACGGTGAACAATAGGACACAACAACGACTAGAGCAATTCATTTCAAAAGAAAATGCTTTACAGCGTAAATATGTAAAAATTTGTATATACATATTTCCAAGTCTATTTAATGGGTAGGGCTAAACAATAACTATCATAGAATTTATGGTAAAATGAAATGAAACGAAAAAATAGATTTCTCCTCTTCAAAATTCCCTGGGCATTAATTGAAAAATTTTATTCAAATCCATGAGGAATAAAATTTGTAAAAATTTGTATATACCTATTTCCTAGTCTATACACCCATTAGTGCCGGCTGTGTGTACATTATCTATCGGTGTGCATTAATGAGTTTATGCCCCTGTTAACTACAACCAGCATTAATGAGCTGAGGCTATATCCTGTTAAATATTATTACTTAAATATTGGTTCCCCTCCATTTCCTCACTCCATTCCCATTAATCCATCCTTTACTGCACAAAAGGATGACTCTTTCGTTCCCTAAGAGTTGACTTAATCAACATACTACGAAGATTTTAGTACAAAAGAAGCAAATGAGAGAAAATTTGAATGCAACACGTTAGAAATTTCAACATTATGTTTAAATTCATTAAAATTAAAATAGGTAAAAAAAAATATAACTTATAAATTTAGAATTAAAAGATGTAATATGAGAGTCATTAAAATTAACATGTTAAAAAAGATATTTAATAAAAAGATAACAAAGAGTAATTAAAATTAAAATAGGTTAAAAAGATAACTAATAAATTGAAAATTAAAATATGTAATATAAGATATAGCTAATAACTCTAAACTTAAAATTAAAATATATAATATAAAATATAACTATGAAATCTGTAGGAAAAATTTTTAGCTTCAGTTCAGAGCCTTTTTTTCTTATATAATATATATGTTTATTTAGTAAAATTTATTACTACGATCTTAAATCGTCAAAACAATGAGTGGGAGGACTCACATATTTTTAATTTCGCAGAATGTTAATCCGCCACAGTCCCTTCTTCAACGAAAGCCAATCCACCGCAGCAACCCCTCCTTTAATGAAAGTCAATCCGCTGCAGCAACCCCTTCTCCAATTCCAGTTAAATCTGTAAAACAAATTTGAATGCAAGATATTAAAGAGTTAATTCATGGCTATTATTTTATCCTACAAATTCTCAAAACAATGAGTCGGCAATTATCAAAACAATGAGTGGGCAGGCAAGAAACGTTACCCACAACTCCTCCTTCAACAAAAGCCAATCTGCCGCAGAAACCCCTCCTCCAATTCCACTTAAAGAAAATCCTCTGCAATTGGTAGAGATAAAGAATATATATAGGCAATCCTCTGTAAATGGAAAAGATGAGGAATGTAGATTTAATCAGATTTCAATACCAATTAACAACATAAAAATGTCAAAAATATATTACATTTTAGCAAATAAAAATCACTGACCAGTACTGCAAACCAGGATCTAGTTTATTCGCCCTTCGCGCAAACCTTCTTTCCAAACACTTTACAGAATCTTTCACACAAGGAAGTAATTATTTCATTGGTCTCTTCCAATACTGCTTAAACTCCATGTCCGATTGCAAATATTCATATAGCAGAACCGAACATGCTGAGGAGTTCAAATATTTAAAAGTTTTACTCTCATGCGTGAAAACCCCAGTGAAAATATGATGAAGATCATTAAAAATTAAACTTAAAATTGTACAGAAAATATAATGAAGATCGTATTAATTTAAGCTGTACAATGATGGGGAAAAAAGAAGAAATACACAGCATCACAAAAAATCATATAAGAGACCAGAGGAAACCTAATGGAACTTATAAATAGTTATAACAAAACAAAACAGAACAAAATAAAACAGAGAATGGAAAAGAAAAGAGGACGTTGAAAGCACAGAGACGTAGAAGCTGGTAAATATGTACACGGACGTGGAGCAGGAACGGCGAGACGAAAATTCGCGAACCATTTCAGTTTCATGGAGCGAGAACGGCGAGACGAAAAATTCACGAACCGTTTCAGTTTCATGAACAGTATTTTGATCAACGATCAAACTTTGTTCAATCGTCTAACCACACAAATCCATGGTGAACAATAGAACACGGCAACGGCTAGGGAAATTCATTTCAAAGGGAAACGCCTTATGGCGTAAACATTATCGAACAATTTTGAGGCATTAAATGAAATTTTTTTAAGGTAAAATCTTTTTTTCCTCAGCATCATACATTGTTTTCCTATTGTATACACAAATACCTTTCTAACTCTGAATGACTTTCGTCAATCAGAGTTCGTATGTGAAAATTATGTCACTCAGAATTCGACATTCTTATTTTCACCATGATAATTTGAGAGCATCCTATGTAATCCCCCCTTATTCATGAAAAATGGACTAGCCACATTATTACAGTGAACTAGATCCTAGAAAAGTATATATTGTAACTCTCGTTAATAGATGAGGTAGTCAAACCTAGCCACTAATAGGCTATCGGGTTGTAGTATAACCGGGTGACTAGAAAGAATAGGGGTTCCATTATTTAGAGTGCAGTTGTTCCATGGATGGAAAAAATTAGCCAAGAGGCATAGGAGATAGAGAACACGGAGATGATTTGTGCACTATAGTAGCCCATCGACCACAAGCCATAATTGTTTGTACTCACAACCATTTTGTTATTAGGGAAAGAGAATAGGGGAGACTCACCTTCCAACTAGGTTTTCCTCTCAACAAGGTTTCTTAGGTCTTATCTCGTGTCAAATATGTTCATGTTTCACACCTCCCTTTGTTACTATTTTTTTTTTGTAAATCATATTTCTCGATATAGTACTTTTCTTTCTCTTATGTTACATATTTTTTGTCACCTCTAATAGTTTATTTCTATCTAGACAAAATTGTCATTAACATTATCATCTCAAACAAAGATGCAAGTTATTTTTATATTACAAACTACATATACAGTTCTTTATCTCTCCTCTCTTTCTCTCTCCTTCTCTCTCCCTTTCCTCTTCTCTCCCTCACTCTCTTTCCATCTTTCCCTTGTCACTCCCTCTCTCTCTCCACCTTTCTC